>APFE031738412.1:466714-487537 GCA_000404065.3 Pinus taeda
CAACAATAATATAAATGATGAAATAACATAAGTACATATCACTCTTTGTTTTCATCGCCCTAGTTATCTTCATTGCTTGGCATGATAACATTGATGTTATCAAAAATATGTTTTGATATAGGGTCGTGTCTTAATACGAACCACCAATACCTATCCAACACATATGGGTAAAAAACACCTAGTTTCATTGTTTGGGGAAAACATAAGGCTCCCTACCTTCATGCCATGTCTTTCTAGAGTTGATGGATATCCTCCCACTATCATGATCTTCCTTTACAATATTTCAATCAAAGGTGTCCCACCAATTGTACCTAAAAATAACACATTGGGATGAAGAGAAGTCCACTTGAATGATCTCTTGTATCTTTTTGACGTAACCTAACATCCCCTATATTAGGTTTTGATCATGATGGATAGCACCACTGGATTGGTCAATCTCGATTTCCTCTCCATAGTCTTGTGTGGGGCATCTTGTTATCACCTAAAAAATGATCACCTAACCATTTCTAACTAGTTGGATTGAAATACACCATGTAGGATTAATTTTACCATAGTAAAATCACTTTCACCATGGAAACATTTTGGTAAACCATTTTTATTAAATTATTTCTTATTAAAATTAAAAAACGACATGAGAATAATTGAATAAATCTTTATTTATTTCGTTTTCTCTAGGAATAATTATTAAATCATTGTTTGATAATTATTCCTTATCAGAGTTGAGTAAGTAACCTAGGAATAATTAAATAAATCACTATTTATTTATTATTCCTTAATTCTATTTTTGGAATAATTATTAAACCATTATTTAGTAATTATTTTGATTTCACACATTTCTTAATCCTTGTGATCACAAAGTAATAAATAAACCAGTTTATTTCTTAATTACTTCTAATAAAGATATTTGACCAATTTGAATATCTTTTCCCTCTCCAAAAAATATAATAAGTTATTCCTATGAGTTAGATCTTTATTTGGTCAATAATATTTTATTATTTCCCATTTTCGAGATCAACCCAATACTTTGTCATAAATAAGAGGGCTTTTTATTCATTTTTCACCCTGATCACTATCATCATAACCACTATTGTCCTTTTGCATTTGAGCTCCCACTTGAGTTCCATTTTTCTGTTTGGGTTTTTTATCTATTGAGAGAGAAAAAAATATCATTGAAGCATAAGGAAATCAAAGGACCCATCTCATAAAGGGGAATTTGTAGAGCCATGTTGTAAACCTCCTTCACCAGGTGTTTCCTAATAAAAATATTATTCATTTAAAGTCTTGTTTTATTGGGTTATTACATATGTTATTTCTCGTTGTTATATGTTTTTGAATTGCACATGATCTTTTTACTGCAGGGTTTTCTTATTCTATCTTTGCAGATTTGAAGTGTAAATAACCACATCTTGTTGTTAGGGTCACTTATCACCAGTGACTTAAGTGAAGCATTTTGGTACACCTACTAGAAATTTTCATACTAACAAATGGCGACTCCACTGCTGCAGTAATTTAGATCTTTGGTGACCGTCGTTCCAGTATTTTCTTCAACTATTTTTAGTCTCTCAATTTCTATTTTTAGATCTTCTTTCTTTTTTGGCAAATTTTTTGGATTTTGTTGGTTTTCTGATCTTTCTACAAACACAAGTACCATTTGAGCAGGAGACAACACAATCTGGGCAAGATATACCAACCAAGAGTCCCAAGAGAAAAATGCACTTTTAAGCCCCATATTTGCATTTTGGAATGCACTTTTTGGCCTGTTTTCCACACTCTAACACACTATTTAGGTCAAAAATTGTGTTTTACCTTTTTCTAGATTTTTTTGTTTTTATTTTTATTTTTATTTTATTTTATATTTATATAATTTTTATATTTTTTATTTTTTTATTTTGTTTATTTTTATTATTTTATTTTTTATTTATTTTTTCAGAATTGTTGACTGTGTTATGTATGTACTAGGTAGGGTTTCTATTCTGTCCAGTCACCCCTAGGCCTATATTCTCTTAGCGTTTTCTCTTTGAGGAAGAAAATACCTGCATAGGGTTTAGAGTACACCTCCAACTTTTTAGGAAGAGATTTGCTAAGTTGAGAAGTCTAGGGTACAACATTTTTAGCAATTGATTTTCAGGGTCTGATCCACTGTTTTATAGCCATCTAGGATAGGTTTCTTCATAATTTTATTCCCTTTAGAGTTTATTGTTTCCTTCCCCCTTTACGATCCCCTTGTGTGTCCTAGGTTTTACAGCTTCTTTCCTATCCTTTGCAACATTTTTCACCTTTGATTTTTGATGTTTGTATGCACCATTTACAACATATTGATGCCTTTAGATCATAGTCCCTTTGACATTAGATATTTTAGGCCATTCATGTGTCTTTGAGTAGCTTGTTTTCCACCTCCTTTTTAGGTGTTTGATAGAATTTTTGGTTGGGTTTTGCGTGCTTGGATAGACTGTTTATTTTACTATCCATTTACAACATTATTTTGTATTTTTCAACACTTTATTTCAGCAACACATGGAATCATAAAACATGTTCAATTAACTGATACAATGAACACACATTTTCACACCCTAAGCGAACGTGAGCTTGGTTAACACCTCCAAGCCAAGACTTGAAACTAGCCACATAATAATAATCTAACACACATAGATTAAGCCCACTTGGGCACCAGGGCAAAACGATATGTGTAGTTAGGTGTAGGATTGGTGGGATAGGCTTCCAATAACACCCATTGATCACTTACATTGAGACATAGAAGTTGATTTAATAGGGAGCTTAAAATCCTTCACCATCCCACAGTCCAAAGCCGAAGTTCCTCAGAAACCCGATTCAGAGCTTGTTAGGCTAGGTCATTGTGCAAACAGTTCTCCTCAGGCCTACCCAACCCGTGGTAGGGAATTTCAAGTGATGGCGAATCACCAAGAAGCTCAAGACTCAACCATCCCCATGGAACGAAGGTAACCACAATGACCAATCATAGGAAAACACCCTATAGGACTGAATGTGGGCAGCAGTCAGTTCTCTAACTCACCTTTCTTTGGACAACTCTGCTTGCAGGGATTAGATTCCATCAAGTAAGAAGTATTTTCAAAGACCATTTCAAACACTAGATTTAGGACCTGTTTGAGAATTTAGACCACCTATAAGCTAGAGGTAATTTTTCTTTGATAGTATGTGTTTTCTTGAATGAAAGTAACATCTTAGTATAGTTAGTTTACACTTGGCACCAGTGCACTAGGTGTTTTCTTTCTATTTGTTGCTCCTTTTATCTTATCATCCTTTCGTTCGTTGAGTCATCATTGTCTTGACATCATTGCACCCCATGGGCGTTTTTTGTGAAGAATTCATGGTCTTCACCCCTTGTTTCTATTAGGACATATTACTCCTCATGGTCTTCACCCCTTGTTTCTATTAGGTACCCAAGGTAATAATGTAATAATGAGATGGGCCATAGTAACAAATAAGGTGGTTAACCCATATCATGTAAGGAACCACAAGTAGTTAGTAATAATGTAATGGGCCCATGGTATTAGTGGATGGTATGAGGGAACCATGGTAATGATCCATGGTATTACATGTATGAGGCCTATATAGAGGCTAGAGACTCCACATGGAGGGAAGGCAAGGAAATATTGTCAAGGATTATTGTATGAACAAGCATATGGCTTGTGGAGTGTTCTCCTTCCTTAAGGAGTGAATGTATGGTGTTGCCCTACCTTAAGGGTTTGATATCAATAAAGAAGCATTTCTATCTTATTTCTTAGGTTTATTTCTATTATCATATCAGATCTATAATATTTCCAGGTTAGATCTACAACAAGTGGTATCAGAGCACTTTCTTGGGCACAAAAGTGGAGATTTTTTTTTACTTTTTGCAGAACTTCAGGGGCATCGAGTGTGCAGATCAGATCTGGACATCTTGGTGCAAGATCTGCAAGATCTAATTGTAGATATAGCATCTTTGTGAAAACACACCCAATTTCAAAAAAAAATCAGTTGAATCAGAGTCCGGATGAGGGAGATATCGCTGATTTAAAATCAGCTCTTTTTTGCAGAAATTTTGGTGACGGCGGGAGAGTTGTAGTGCAGATCTGAAATTCTAGTGCCTGGATCAAGATTTCTATCACATGGGTAGATGTAGAATGATTGTTCCATTTCTGAAAATAGGTCATAATAGGGATTCTGAGCAATATTAATTAAACTGTGACAATTTCAAATTTTCGCCAAGTTTTTTCAAAACCCTCTCCATGGCGGGTCACGGTTTTACAGGAAAAGGTAATGGTCCTACTATTGAAGAATACATAAAAAAAATCGAAATCATTATGGAAAAACAATTGGAAATGGTGTATAGTGGAGATATTTAGAGAGGAGGCAGCCACATGGTGGGGATTACTTAACCAAAAGAAGTGTCTCAACTTGCCCGATGAAGAATTTGAAAAATTAATTTTAGATAGATGGTCTCATGCCAGAAAACAAGATAAGGAGAAACATGTGGGTCTATTTCCTACTGGTATATCCTTATTACAGGTTCATGGATTGATTCAGAAAGAGAAGATCATTGTTTCTATCAATCCTAGTGGTAAACATAATTTTATCAATGTTAATTTGGCAAAAAAATTGCAAGTCCCAGCAAAACATATTGAAAATACACAGGTTGATGATAAGGATGTTCAAATTTATAAGGATTTGAAACTTTCCATGGATAAGTATGTGTTTCATGGTGATTTTTATGCTTCAGATATGGATAACATGGATGTTGTTTTGGGATACCCTTGGATGGAATTAGTGGGTACTACAAATATTAATGTGTAGAAGAAATTCTTGAAGCTCTAGTATAAAAAGAAGAAAATTACATTACAGGATATTTCCATTAATAAGAAGGTAGAGTCCAAGGAGGTTGAAGCAGAAGATGTTACAGGGACTGACATATCAGATGATGAGCAGTTGATGGTCGACAATCAAACACAAATAGAGGCTGAAGCCGAAAAGGTAACAGGTGCTGACACATCTGATGAGGGTTTAGTGGTTGAAGTCATATTGGAAAAGAAGACACCACAGCAGGGTGAATTAAAGAAAAAGACACCATGGGTTAAAGCTTCAACATATCATCACCCACATCACCCCGCAAGACAACCATCAAGATGGAAACCAAGTAGTCACAACCCCCGTATGACGGATAGAGAGGAGCGAAGATCCACCTACTACACATCAACACAGAAGAGCTGCCACGGTCAAGTTCCATATCAAGCGAGCGAGGCACCAGTGAGATCGCGGGTTCACCTTTCTCTTGGATGGCTAGATGCACATACATGGTACCAGTGGACTACTCTTTTGAGTAGATCTTATTATTTGTGTTCTTCCCATGTTTTGGGGACAAAACATGCTAAGGGGGGTGGAATGTTATATACCTAGGGGGGGTAATATGGGGTACCGAGGGAGGTACCCAAGGTAATAATGTAATAATGGGATGGGCCATAGTAATAAATAAGGTGGTTAACCCATAGCATGTAAGGGACCACAAGTAGTTAGTAATAATGTAATGGGCCCATGGTATTAGTGGATGGTATGAGGGAACAATGGTAATGATCCATGGTATTACATGTATGAGCCCTATATAGAGGCTAGAGAATCCACATGGAGGGAATTCAAGGAATATTGTCAAGGATTATTGTATGAACAAGCATATGGCTTGTGGAGTGTTCTCCTTCCTTAAGGAGTGAATGTATGGTGTTGCCCTACCTTAAGGGTTTGATATCAATAAAGAAGCATTTCTATCTTATTTCTTAGGTTTATTTCTATTATCATATCAGATCTATAATATTTCCGGGTTAGATCTACAACAGAGTCATCATTGTCTTGACATCATTGCACCCCCTGGGCGTTTTTTGTGAAGAATTCATGGTCTTCACCCCTTGTTTCTATTAGGACATATTACTCCTCCCCGTCAAGTTAGAGTTCATCCTCCTAGTCTTCCATCGAGTCCTCATTCTAACTCTGGTTCTAATGATTCTTATAGTTCTTCCTTTGATTACACATCTTCCCTACCCCGTATTGTCACCATGTCAGGCACTAATGTGGGTGTGGGAAACCAAGGAGTGTAGAGTCCAAGGACTTCCTTACCTTGACACCCTTTTTCCTATACTTCTTCATTTTTCCTATACCTATCACCTAAATAAATGCAATAGACACACGGTTTTATTAAGGTAAGCGATTGCATGTCCTCTTTTTCATATTTTGTCTATATACCTTATTGTTTTATTAAAGTTTGCATTTAGCTACGGAATTGGCCTGTTTCTATAGCTAATCTATATTTCCGCAGCTAACTCCATTGTTGACAAGGTTCGAGTGCACCAACTAAGCAAAAGAAGATATGGATGGATGAGGAATGATCCCCTTGTGGATTATTTCCTATTCTCTTGAGCCAATCCTTCAAGAAGATCACACTATAACACGGTCAACCTCAAAGTCAACTACAAGATTATGTGTCAGGACAGAGTCTGAGTTTTCTGAAATCTTATTGATTTTCTTTTTCAAATAGAAAATCGATTATTCAATGATATAGCTTGTTTAATAGAGATCATAATAAAGATATGTAGGCTTAAAACTCTCATACTGTTACTTGGAGAAATGTTGTAAGAGCAATGGCCGCTCTGTCTTTTTGTGCGCACCACTATATGAAATTTTGAAGAACATCCTGTAAACTTGTTTGTGAATAATAGATTTGGTTGATATTTTCCATGCTGCGTTGATTGAAGATTGTCAACCTTCTTGTGGAGGGCCCCTATGTCTAGTACAAGTCTTTGATCAATTGCAAATACATTTCTTTGATTTCTTAAAAGTTAGATTATGGATGCTCTGTTTTTTGTTTTGAGATGCAGTATAATGGAATTCACGATTAAATTGTTGTCTGCATAAACAATTTCCTTTTCTTTCTACCTAGCGTAATCTTGTTATTTCATTTTCTTTTTACCTAGTACAGTTTGATCATGTCAATTGCTTTCTACCTAGTGTAATTCAGTTGTCTCATTTCATAGCTTAGTTGTTTTCTAGTTTACCAATCTTAGTTCTTGTTTGAATGAAGTTGCATTATTTAAAGGGTGACAATCTTTTCCTTGCAAATTAAGTTCAGACATCTTTTTTTTTTTCACATTCGATAGAATAAATCTCTTTTACACATAGTTATCTAGTTTGGCTGCAGCATAAAATTCAAGATAAAATAAAAAACAATCTAGTAAGAGAGTAGAGTTTAGGATCACTCTCCAACTATCCACAAACTTGATTCAACTAACATTAATTTTTAGGACAACCAGCTAAAAACTTTAAGAACAATACTCTAATATAATCACTAATACCATCTCCATATTAATTTCAAGTTTAGACCTTAACAATAACATAGATATCTTAACGACATAAAATAACTTCTAGCACATATAGTGCACTTGTGCTTCATCAATATACCTGGACTAGTCGATAATTCATGCTGACAATTTAAGAACATTAAATTGGTTAAACATTTTGGCGTCGTTGCCAGGGAAGTACAAATAGAAGTTGAAAAAAAGAGAAAAATTATTAATTCAAAACATGATATACGTAACGATAGAGAATCTAGAGGTAGATTTGTAGAATAAGGAAGAAGCTTGATTCCCACAAATCCACTCACTTCACCATGACTTTGAAGTTCCACACCACCTACTCAAACTTGAATTCCATTTGTAGGTCGACAAAGACTTCCTAAAGTCTCAAGATCAGAAATCCATCCAGAACTTCACCTACTTCATCCACTGAAGTTGTAATCGAAGAAAACCCCGCACCCCCAACTACAGGAGTGGTTTTTCTATCCTCTACTGGTGAACAAATTTTAGGAGAAGAATTAGAAGTTCCTAGTGAAGAAGAGGAACAGGAAACTTATTTTGACCACCCATTAGTAGAGGAACCAAAAGAACTAGAAGAATCTTACATTAGTTCTGAGGAAACTATCATGGTTAGAGAAGGCGAAGGAGAGGTACACAATGTCAATGGTGAGGAAAATAGGATTGGAGGAGGAAGAGGAAGAGGAGGAGGTGGAGATAGGAATAAGGGAGGGGGTAGAGGTAGAGGAAATCAAGATCCTTTTGGATTTCCTATTTTTGATGAAGATACAACCCTCACAATGAAAAATATATTAACCTCAATTCTTCCTAATTTCCACGGAAAAAGAAATGAAGACCCAGAGACATTTCTCTTCAAATTTGATGTATTATGCAGATCATATGACTATCTACATGATGTTCAAAAACTGAAATTGTTCCATGCTACCTTAAAGGATTCAACATTAAAATGGTTCATGAGTTTAGGAATGAATTCTATAAGAAGATGGGCAGAAATGAAAGAGGCTTTCTTAGAAAAATATAGAGATTAATATATGCCTAGTAACCTTAAAGATGAAGTCTTCAAAATGAAAAAGGAAGATGAAAATATTGAAGACTTAGTAGAGAGATTTGTCTACAATATTAAAAGAGCAGAAATTGATAATTTGGATGAGGAAACTTTGAAATCCCTCATGCTCAAAGCTATCAAGGATGAATGGATCAATCTCCTTAACTTATCAGGGAAAGGAGGTAGTTCTCAATTACCATTTGCAGATATTTTTGATCTATGTGTACATATCTCGAAGGGTAAAGAATGGGTTGGAAAAATCCCTAGAGACCCTCTCTTATCAAGAATTAATAAATCTGCAGTTGGGATAGTCAGCGGGGAAGAATTAGGAAGCTTTCTTGATACCTTCAAGACAAATATTTTAGGGAGTCTATGTAAACATATAGACACCCTTAAAATACAGAATAAGAAAAAATCTGAAAATTCTACATTATCTATTTTCTGTCCTAGATGCCTTAAGAGAGCGTCCCTTAGATTCAAAAGCTATAGAAACTTGTGCCATATGTGTAGATAATCATGATACTAAGGAGTGTCCTTCTTTACCAGGTCTCAAGGTTGTATTTAATGATGAAGGAATACTAGAACAAGTAGACCCTCTTTACTTCATAGCCAAGAGACCATGGAAAAACTCCCAACCAAATCAACCACAAGGTTTCAGACCACAACAATTTTCTCAAGCTTCACAAAATGGTTGGAATCCATCTTGGCAGCCTTGGGCTTAGCCACAATCACAATATTGGAATCAAGGATGGCAAAGTACTTATGGGGCTTATGCTCAATATCAACAATATTCACCATCCTATCTTCCACCAAAGTTTCTACCCCAATCCAATCAAATTCCCCAAGCTAATCAATTACCTCAAATCCAAGTTCATAATCAAAATCCACAGCTCTCACTACCATTTACACAAAAACCCAATCAACTACCCGCTCAACCACTTCTGAATCCTAATAATAAAATACCACAACAACCTATGTACAACATGGAAGGGAAATGTCCTCAAACTTATGTAATAACTCCACTAGATCTAAATAATGTCCAATTAAAGTCTAGAAGAATGTTACAAAGAAAGCCCCCTATTGTTATTCAAGAAGCAAGACGAAATATTTAAAAACATAAAAATCAATCTGAAGAAGGAGATACCTCTCTCCCTCAAAAAGACAATAATCAAACAGAGAATGTTCCAATAATTACTCCTATTATAGAGAAAGCCTCGGTATCAATGAGACCACCTTTTCCTAAACAGTTGAAAATTGATGGAGTATAAACACAAATCACACTGCGTGATTATAACATGTTGGATGAATTAAGAAATGTCCATATAAAAATTCCTTTGTTACAAGCCATAAAAGAAATACCATTTTTTTGCAAAAACAATTAAGGAATTAAGTATTCAAAGATCAGGAAGAAAAAGAAAAGACATAAAAAGAATTCAATTAGTTGGGAAAACTACAGACATCATGATGGGGAAAACAACAATCCAAAAATATCTAGATCCAGGAAGCCCCATTGTAAAAATTCACATCAATGGAATAGAAATACCAAACGCACTGATTGATATAGGAGCAACCATAAACATAATGAATAAACAAGTTATGGATTCACTTAGGCTTCCTATCCTTCAATACACACAAACACTATTACAATTAGCAGATAGGTCTGTGATTAAACCTGATGGTGTATTGGAATATGTTTGTGTATCCTTAGATTCTTGGGAATATCCTATTTATTTCATGGTCTTAACACCTAAGAATAATTTAAGAGGACACCCATTAATACTAGGAAGACCTTGGTTAGCTACAAGTGATGCTTTAATCGGTTGTAGATTAGGTGACATATTTATCTCAGATGGAAATTCTACAAAGAAATTTACATTATACCCTCCTGCAAGAACAACAATAGAAACATAGAATGAAGAATGGATAGATGATGAAGATGATATACACCCTGTTTTTACTACTGCACAAATAAGAGAGGAAGACCATAGTCGAAATGAATATCTCTCATCTAGATAAGTATTGTTGTTCTCAATGGAAAAAATTGGGAATTCTGTAATAGAAATCTTTCTAGGTAAAAATTTGAATGATAATGAAAACTTGGAAAGATTACAAAAGAATCAACTGATAGAAGTCTAATAGAAACATTCTTCTACTTTTGCATGGGAATACAATGATATTAGAGGAATTGATCCTAAGACCTGCATACATCATATTTACATCAAGCAAAGTGCAAGACTAGTTAGACAACCACAACAAAGAATGAACCCAAATCTAAAATAAATTGTTAAGGAGGAATTGCAAAAGCTACTAAATGTGATTTTCATCTATCCGATATTAGACAGTTAGTGGGTCTCACCCCTAGTAATCGTTCCAAATAAAAATGGAAAATGGAGAGTATGCATTGATTACAGGGAATTGAATAAAGCAACATTAAAGGACCACTTTCCACTTCCTTTCATAGACGAAGTCTTAGACACGTTAGCAGGGAAAAAGTTATTTTCATTTTTTGACGGTTTTAGTGGATATAACCATATTCAAGTAGCACCTAAAGGTCAAGATAAAACCACATTCACCTATCCATGGAGAACATATGCTTACCGAGTACTTCCCTTTGGATTATGTAATGCTCCGACAACATTCCAAAGAGTAGTCCTCGGAATTTTCTCTGATCTTATTCATGATTGTGTGGAAGTGTACCTGTATGATTTTACAATTTATGGAGATTCTTTTAACGAAGCACTTGAAAATTTAGAAAAAGTTTTAAAAATATGTAAAGAAACAAATCTTTCGTTAAGTCATGAGAAATGTTTCGAGATGTTTAATGAAGGAATTGTTTTAGGTCACCACATTTCAGGAGATGGAATTAAGGTAGACTCATCTAAAGTCGAGGTCATTTCTAAATTATCAGTGCCAAACTGTCAATGAGATGTTAGGAGTTTTCTTGGTTTTATTAGATATTATAGAATATTTATAGAAAAATTCACAAAAATTGCATCTCCACTCTTTAAACTACTCACCAAGAACTGTGAATTCAATTGGGATTCTGATTGTCAAGCTGCCTTTGAAACTTTGAAAAAGAGAATTTCTGAAGCACCTAGCCTAAAAGGAGCTAATCCGAAATTGCCCTTCCATATATAAACTAATTCTTCAGATATAGCCTTGGGAGATGTGTTAGGGAAAAATACCTTACTCCTTATGCAATCTATTATACCAGTAAAAATTTATCTCCTACAGAGTTAAATTATACTGTAACTAAGAAGGAGATTTTAGTCATAGTTCATGCCATTAACAAATTCAGAAATTATACAACTGGCTATGAAACTTTCATTCACACAGACTACTCTTCCATTAGATACCTAATGAATAAACCAATCACTAATGGAAGAATAACTAGATGGCTCTTATTGTTACAAGAATTCAACATCACCATTCTAGATAGACCTAGAAAATATAACACAATTGCTAACTTTTTATCTAGAATTTAGAATGATAATAATGATGAACCTATAGAAGATAAATTTCCTAATGAATACCTTTTTGCAATATCTACTAAATCACCTTGGTATGCAGATATTGCTAATTATTTAGCTATAGGGAACATGCCATTTCATTTGTCTCTTAGAGAAGAGAGGAGGATAGTTCACAATAGCACATATTACTAATGGATAAACAAAGAGTTATACAAAACAAGACCAGATCTCATGATCAGAAGATGTGTTCGAGAGGATGAAATACCATAAATACTTAAAGCCTGTCATGATGAACCATGTGGAGGACATTTTTCTGACAAAATAATTTCTTATAAAGTCTTACTTTTAGGATATTATTGGCCTTCCATTTTCAGGGATACCAAGGAATATGTTAAAATATGTGATAGTTGTCAGAGAATGGGAAAACCCACTCTTTCATATGAAATTCCATTACAACCACAAGTACTCATTGAACCATTTGAAAAATGGACACTAGATTTTGTTAGTCCAATCAACCCACCTTCAAAACAAAAAAGGTATATTCTGGTATGTATTGATTATGTCACTAAATGTGTGGAAGTTAAAGAACTTCCTTTTGCTACTGAAAATGTTGTAGTTTTATTTCTTTTTGAGGATATTTTCACTCATTTTGGTGTTCCAAGAGAAATTGTAACAGATTAAGGAACACAGTTTACATCTAGATTAGTGCATAATCTTGTGGAGCAATACAAAATCAAACAACAAAAGTCCACTCCGTACCATCCACAATCCAATGGACAAGTTGAGTCTACCAATAATGTGATTGAAGCAATCCTTACCAAGATTGTAAACTTACACACAAAGGGTTGGGCATAAAAGCTTCCAGAAGCTTTGTGGGCTTATAGAACTACATGGAGAAGTACTACATGACATACTCCATATGAACTTGTTTATGGGAAGTAGGTCTTGTTGAAAATAATGCTGAGAGGGGGGGGGGGTGAATTAGTATTATCAAATTCCTTTATAATTTATACAAACATTTGCTTATACCTTCCAGACTTATAAGTTAATTTATTCTTCAGATGTTGATCATTAATCTCTGTGTCAAAACCATATAACAGTAAAAGGAACAAGAAATATAGAGCAGACAGTCACACCAAAGAACACAAGATATAAGGTGGAAACCAAATGTGGGTGAAAACCAACTGCTGCAATATTTCTCTATCTTCTTTCAATTAGAAACTTCTTTTACAATGATTCTATACTGGTGCAGTCTTATACCAGCACACAGGCTTCAACCTGCAAAAGGCTACAACCTTCTCTTGTTCTCCAGACTCTCCTAGAAGGGAGCTACAACCCCCTACAGAAGACTTTAGGGACCACGTTTCATAAATTTTTAGACTAGATCCATGAATAAAATCAATAAAGAATATCTGCAATAATCAATCACCTTTGTACAACCCAATATAGAACCAACCAAACACTTCTCAGAATGCTGTAACTAGAAAGAAGTGATAGTAACCAGACACCAATTCAGACCCCTGAACTCTGCAGTAATAGACAAAAGCAGCTAAAACATATTTTAAGAAAAGTCCGCAACTTCACCAATAGAAACCTGCGGATATCTGCACTTCTGCCGTGTCGGGCCTGCGTACTTCTGCACCTACACTGTCTGCGGCCTGCACACTTCTATACCTGCACTGTCTATTGCCCGTGCACCTCTGCACCTACACCTGTGTCTGGACCGCGCACCTCTGCACCTGCACCCGTGTCTAGCCTGCGCACCTCCAGGTATAGACAATTTTTCAATCTTCACTTATACCCCAGACTGTCAGATTTACAGATTTGATCATGCGCCAAAAGGATCTCGACCCATCAGTAGATTCGTCTTGTAATGCTCAGGTTTCTCTTTGATTCAGATCCAGCTATAACTCACCAACCAATCACCATAATTTCAGATCTTGCACTTCTTAAGATATTCAACACACTTATCTATTGCCAACTGATCTCCTCTTCCTTTTTATAGGCTAGGCCTTACTCAAACCATGGATCAAAACCATAGAGATCCAATACTAGGGACCCAAAACCTGGGTTCAATATTTTAGATGCAAAACCACGGACCAAAACCATAGGATTAAAAAAAATCGTACTAAATACCATGGATCAACCAAGATTTCCCACGTGCGTGCATCTGCATGAAAGTCCGTGTACTTTTAGGTTCGTACCTTTTGTTCGGAACACCTACAAACATGTCCACATTCTTTGAACGACGCATCTACGGAACCAGCTTAGGATCACAGTTCTGTGAATAGAAACCTGAGGGTCTCTCATTTTCTACTATATTGTGATTTTCTACTTGAGTGAGTTGCCATCAAGGACAACACTTATGTCATCGAGCCAACCTAAGCCAAAACTGAGTCATAATGCCAACAATATCCCCCTTTGGACTTGATGGCAACCCAAAGTCTCACTCAAGGGCTTTCCTCCCCCTTTTACATCAAGCGAAAAGGGTTATGCTCCCCCTGAAATATCTGTTCTATTGTGTTGTCCATGCTCCCCCTGACATATAGGCAAGATCTTTGCAAGAAGATGTTCTGCAAAAGAAATCATAAATATCCTTCCTATCACCCAAAAACTTCATACATACGACTCCTAACCAAGAGGGGATACATGATCTAATAAGCACATTATATTAACCATCCCAGGCATAGTGGGGGACCAAAACAAGTCATTACATGACCTTGATAAAAGAAATATAAGACATAATATCAGCAACAATTGTCAACAGCTGAAGAATTGAACCAATATCTTCTACGATAATGCCAACAATGTATTATTAAAAGAATATATGCTCCCCCTGAACCTGCGTCAGATGGTCTCCAACAGACCCATATCGAACTCTTCTCATCCTTGATTTTCTTCCCGTCGACTGATCCCTCATGAACCATCGTATGTACGCATATACCCCATCTGAAACAGACAAGATTCAATAGCAAGATGATGCATTAACTACCCCCATCTTCTGTCTCAGATATTCAAATGTCTCCCTGGGTAGTGGTTTGGTGAGTATATAAACAACCTATTCCTTGGAGGAAACATACTCCAATTTAACCTTTTGTTCAAGTACTTGTTCTCGGAGAAGATGATACTTGATCGGTATGTGCTTAGTCTTTGAATGCATGACAGGATTCTTTGAAATACTGATTGCACTTTTATTGTCACAAAAAATGGAGATAGGTGGAGTACAAGAGATTTGAAGATCTTGCAATGTTTGTAACATCCAAAGGAGTTGTGTGCAACAAGATGTCGTAGCTACATATTCTGCTTCAGCTGTAGATAATGCAATAGAGCTTTGTTTCTTGCTAAACCAAGATACTAATCTAGGACCCATGAAGAACGCACCACCACTAGTGCTTTTCCTATCATCCACGCTTCCTGCCCAATCTGCATCTATGTATGCATGAAGTGTGAGATTTGTACCTCTAGGATACCATAAGCCATAGTTTTGAGTTCCTTGAAGATACTTGAAAATTCTCTTAACTGCCTAAAGATGAGTTTCCTTTGGATTTGCCTGAAACCTTCCAACTATTTCCACTGCATGCATAAAGTCTGGTCGAGTACCTGTTAGATAGAGCAGACTACCAATCATGGATCTACAGGTTGGTTGATGTACTGCTACTGATTTATCATTTGCACTAAGGCTACATCCTGTTACCATAGGGGTACATACTGGTTTCGAATCCTCCATCCCATATTTCTTCAAGATCTACTTGAGATATTTAGTTTGTGATAGAAAAATGTCGTCTTTGTTTTGTTGGACTTGTAAACCAAGAAAGTATGTGAGCTCACCAAGCATGGACATTTCAAACTCTTTCTGCATCACCAAGGCAAAATTTTGACTCATGTCTTCTTCATTGCTACCAAAGATGATATCATCAACATACACAACAAGTATTAGCAACTTATCATTATCAATTTTTATATACAGATTGCTATCAGTTGATCCTTTTATAAAACCTTGTTGATGGAGGTACTTATCCAACCAATAATACAATGCCCTTGGAGCTTGTTTAAGGCCATAGAGAGATTTTTTGAGCCTGCATACAAGTTTTGGATCATTTCCAAGAATAAAACCATCTGGTTGTTCAATATATACTTCTTCATTTAAGTCTCCATTCAGAAAAGCAGATTTTACGTCCATCTGAAATACTTTGAACTTCTGAAAGCTAGAGAGAGCAAGGAACATTCTTATAGCCTCAAGTCTAGCTATTGGAGCAAAATTTTCTTCAAAGTCTATGCCTTCTTGTTGTGCATATCCTTTACAAACAAGTCTTGCCTTGTTTCTAACCACATCCCCATTTTCATTCAGCTTATTTTTGAAAATCCATTTTGTCCCTATGACATTTTTGTCTTTTGGTCTAGGAACCAACTCCCAAGTGTTATTCTTTTCAATTTGCTCGAGTTATTCCTCCATGGCCTTGACCCAGCATTCATCTTTGCAGGCCTCTCTTACATTTTGTGGTTCAGTGGAGGAGAGCAGTGCTAGATAATTGGAAGCTTCTGAAATGGTTCTTCTTGTTTGCACAATTGCCTCTTTTTCCCCAAAATTTGAAATTCTGGATGATTCTTTTGAACATATCTGGATGGAGTCTTTTCTTCTATCCTTATCTATTCTTCTAGTGCCTCATGGGTCTCTTCTTCGTCATGAATTTGATTTGATGTTGACAGATAGTCTTCTTCGAAATCTTCAGATTTTACCTGCATAGGAGTGTTTCCTTCTTCATCAACCACTACATCAATGCTTTCAACAATTTTACCAAGTCTTTTGTTGTAACATTTGTAAGCTTTGCTATGGGGAGAGTAGCCAAGTAGAATGCCTTCATCTACTCTAGGTTCAAACTTGCCAAGATTTTCATCAATCCTTTTAATGTAGCATTTGCTTCCAAAGATTTTGAAGTATTTTACCATGGGAGTCTTACCATACCAAAGTTCATGAGGAGTCTGAGTGTTGTTTACCCAGACATTTGTCTTGTTGAGAATAATAACAGTGGCAAATGCGGCTTCACCCCAGAAGGTTGCGGGAGTTCCAGATTCATCAAGCATTGCACGAGCCATTTGTTGAACCATTTTGTTCATCCTTTCCACTACTCCATTTTGCTGAGGAGTCCTTGCAGCAGAAAATTCCATTCCGATTCCATGTTCTTCACAAAAATCGAAAAATTCATCTGAGGTAAATTCCCCTCCTCGATCAGATCGAAGGCATTTGATTCTGCGATCTGATTGGTTTTCAACCAAACCTTTGAATGACTTGAACTTTTCAAAAGCTTCATCTTTATACTTCATGAGTCCTATCCAACACATCCTTGAAAAATTGTCAATGAACAATATGAAATACTCTTCTCCTCGAGGTGACATCTTCCTAGTTGGACCACATATATCAGTGTGGACAAGTTCAAGTGGCTTGCTAGCTGATCCTTCCTTCTCAGGTAAATTAGTTTTGGTTTGCTTCCCAAATTGACATGATTTGCATATTGTATTGTCTAGAATTCTGATGTCAGGAAGATCATGCACTGCCTGATATTTAAATGCCTGATATTTAAATGCTTTCCTGATCTGAGAGAAGCTAAGATGCCCCAATCTTCTGTGCCATAGCCAGTGTTCATCATTCTTGCTTAAGTAGCATTTTTTATGCTCTCCCTTGAGTACATATAAGTTATTTGGAGTTCTTATGCCTCTGATCACTGCTTTTCCTGTATCAAGCTCACGAACAATACATCCATTTGATCGAAATATTACCTCAGTTCCTTGATCACACATCTAACTGACACTCAATAGATTATGCTTTAAGCCATCAACATACATCACATTTCCATCCTTGACCTTTTCTTTCAAACGAACAGAGCCTTTGCCTTTTATGAATGTCGGGGTGTCATTTCCAAATGAGACCTTCTTTTCCTTTTCTAAGGCACTATATGACTAAAGTTTTTCTTTATTACCTGTCATATGTTTCGAGCATCCACTGTCGATGTATCATTGTTTTTCCTGTCCTTCCGCATATAAGGCTATCCAACATATTTTCGGTTTCATTTCTTTCTTTTTCCATATTTTGGAACTCAATGCAGCTTGCTCCTTCTAAGTTGTTTGCTGAAACCTGCTTCTGCATTCAGAATCTTCATGCCCGAAGTTGTTACAAATAGAACATTCTATTTAGTTTTCAAGAGCAGAGAAGTTATTGTAGGTTCTTTTCATGATTCCTGTCATACTCCTTTGTTTTTGAGCTTCCCTAGTGATGATGGTCTTGTAGGCAACACATTGAATAGCTTCATGACCAAAGTTATGACAAGAGAAACATTGGCCATTGAAGAAATTCCTGCGACTATCAGATCTACCAACCATATGATTGTAATTTCCATCTATTCTTGAGCTAAATTCAGAGTGATTTACCTGTGGTCAGTTGAGGCTTCTGTTCATCCCTGAAGTAGATAGCCCCCGATTTACTTGATAATCTTTGATCATTCTTGAAGCAAATTGTCCCTGATTTACCTGGTGATCTGCATTATGCTTTTGCTATCGATTGTCAACTTGTTCATTTCTCCTTGCTACATCAAGATAACTTTTGGAGGTGGATGACTTCTGTGCTTGCTTCTGATCTTGAGATGCTTCTTCGGAATATCTGAGACCTATCTTGATTAGAGGAGAGTGCTGCACTTTGATAATCTCATCTAGAGTTTCAAATCCTTTTGCAAATCTGAGATTAAGGGCTTTTGTTTTCTCAATTTCTTTTCTAAGTCCCACAATTTCACATTCTAACTCTTCATTGTGTTTATCTTTTTTAGCAAGTTGGAATGTTAGAGTATCTATAATCATATTCTTTTCCTCTAAAAAAACTTTAAGTTTAGAAATTTCTTCATAAAGACCTTCATTTATGGAATCCAAGAAATCATCATCTTCAAAATCCATCAAAAGTCTATCATCATTACCTTGTTCATTTTCATCGCTATTTGACAATCCATCACTATCTTCATGCATGTAATAGCTCTTCTTATTTACATTTTGTTTTCTGTTCCATCTAATAGGTTCCTTTCCTTTGTCTAGTTTATCTTTATGGGGACATTTTGCAACATAATGACCGACTCTTCCACAAGCAAAGCATTTGAAAGGTAGCTTACCTCTAAATCTTCCAGTTCCCTGTTGAAGTTTCTTAACAAAATTTTATTCTTCCTCTTCTTCTGACATATGTCCTGACTCATAGTAATCTCCTTTTCCTGAAGCCTTGAATGCGGCTTCTCTCCTATCTGATGGTCCTTTTCTCATTTCATAAGCAGTCAGAATTCCATGCAACTGTGACATGGTAAGACTTTGTAGATTCTCCTTTTCTTCTATGGCAGAGACTTTTGAATCAAACTTAGGAGACAAAGATCTTAGAACTTTTTCAACCAAAACAACTTCTTTTATTTCTTCACCCAAGTTTTTCATACAATTTATGATCTCATCTATATGCAGGAAATAGCTAGCCACACTTTCATCATTATGCATTTTGAGACTTTCATATTGAATTCTAAGAGTTTGTAATTTTGCTTGTTTTACCTGTTCATCTCCTTCATAGCTCAGAACGATCTTGTCCCATATCTCTTTTGCGCTTTTGAGCTGCATAACTTTGACGTATTCTGATTGAGATAGACTTCCCAATAGAGTATTGACAGCTTTTGCATTTGTTTCATACTGCTTCTTACCAGTTGTATCTGTAAGAGTTTTTGATGGAAATGTGTATCCTGTTTCCACAATATCCCAAACTTTTGTACCAAGAGATTGAAGATAGGTAGTGATTCTTACCTTCTAATAGATGAAGTTGCTCCCATCAAAAATTGGTGGCCTGATAGATGCTTCCTTTTCATAGTTGCTCATGATGATAGATCTTCCTTCAAGCGATCAAGCTTTTCCTGAAGGACCTACTCTGATACCAATTGTTGAAAATAATACTAAGAGGGGGGGTGAATCAATATTATCAAATTCCTTCATAATTTATACAAACACTTGCTTATACCTTCCAGACTTATAAGTTAATTTATTCTTCAGATGTTGATCATTAATCTGTGTGTCAGAACCATATAACAGTAAAAGGAACAAGAAATATAGAGCAGATAGTCACACCAAAGAACAAAAGATATAAGGTGGAAGCCCAATGTGGGTGAAAACCACCTGCTGCAATATGTCTCTATCTTCTTTCAATTAGAAACTTCTTTTACGATGATTTTGTACTGGTGAAGTCTTATACCAGCATGCAAGCTTCAACTTGCAGAAGGCTACAACCTTCTCTCGTTCTCCAGACTCTCCTGGAAGGGAGCTACAACCCCCTATGGAAGACTTTAGGGACCACGTTTCATAAATTTTCAGACCGGATCCATGAATAACATCAATAAAGAATATCTGCAATAATCAATCACCTTTGTACAACCCAATATAGAACCAACCAAACACTTCTCAAAATGTTGTAACCAGAAAGTAGTGACAGTAACCAGACACCAATTCAGACCACTGAACTCTGTAGTAATAGACAAAAGCAGCTAAAACATATTTTAAGAAAATTTCGCAACTTCACTAATAGAAACCTGTGAATATCCGCACTTCTGCAGTGTCGGGCCTGCGTACTTCCGCACCTACGCTATCTAGGGCATGTGCACTTCCGCACCTACGCTGTCTGTCACCCACGCACCTCCGCACCTACAGCCGTGTCAGGACCGCGCACCTCCGCACTTGCACCCGTGTCTGGCCTGCGCACCTCCAGATATAGACAATTTTTCAACCTTCACTTATACCCCAGGCTGTCAGATTTACAGATCTGATCATGCGCCAAAAGGATCTCGACCCATCAGTAGATTCGTCATGTAATGCTCAGGTTTCTCTTTGATTCAGATCCAACTATAACTCACCAACCAATCACTAGAATTTCAGATCTTGT
>APFE031738420.1:0-10895 GCA_000404065.3 Pinus taeda
TACCGAGGAGAGAATGAACCGTCGGATCACTACATATCATGACCGTTGGATTGTAAGTTACAAATGTACATAGTAAAGAAACACACTTTACCTAACTCTATATTAGACCAAGTTATACTTAACTATTCCTACGTATCAGAATATCCTAACAACCCGATGAGAAGAAAAAGTGTCGATGTTCAAGAGTGACTAGCTGTCGCAGGTAACCATTGACAACTTCCAAATTCCCCCCCACCATTGCTGGCGGCTACCCAAATTATTTTTGAAAAACAAGCTTGAAGGGGATAGCATATGCTTGTGGTATAAGTTCGAGCTTCCGATGAATCCAACGTAGTGATAGTTTAACGAGCCCTAGGGAGGAGAAGCTCGAGTCTCGTCATGGTGATGAGTCCAATGTCGTTATGGCTTAACGAGTCTGACATAGGTGAAACTCAGAGTCTTTTTCATGTTTAGAGAGTTTGAAAAAGACATGGAAAACAAAACTCTATGGGGTCCTTTTTCATAAATTAGTGTCCCTCGAGCCCGAAAAAGTAGAAAAAAATACTCTAGAGAACCGCTTGACCATTACGACTAAGGAGTACTTTTCATAATTAATGTTCCTGACTAAAAAATGTAAAAAAGTGATCAGAGACACAACAATTCATAACCAAAAATCAAACTTGAAATGACAAAAGCCTGACCATCGTTTCGCATTTATACAGTCAAAAAAGAGCTGAAAGTGGACTGCCTTTTTATTTTTCTTAATGAGTTAAAAAGGGAAAAATACTCGACAATCTTTTTATCTTTTACGAGTCAGAAAAGAGCTTAAAGGTGACTCGTCCTAGAGGAACGAGTGGTATAAAGGGTAGCAACTGGTTCCGGCAATGGTGGCACTGCTCAAAACATGTAATGGTCAAGAGGCTGGCTAATAAAACCACTCATCTTTGTGGTCCCTCAAGAAAGGAAAAAAAACCAGGTGAAAGCATATGATCACCAAAGAGATGGTGGCAATGGAATGAAACAACTAATGCTCATCTAGCAGAATGTGGCGGATAAAAATGGCAATCATGAGATGTAAATCGGGTATTGGTTCATTTTTACACAAGCTTGAACCATGGAGAACTCTGCTTGGATTCGGTTTCATGTTTACACAAGCTTGAAAGGAGAAAATATGCTTGTTATAAGTTCGCATGCCCCTAGCATAATGACACAAATCAAAGTACATGCCCCCCAAGCTTCATTGCGTTCGACAAGGTGGATGGAATGAAGATTCACTTTCGAGATCTTGTAAAGACTCGATTTAGATTTTACGAGATCTTAATCAAAGACTTGATTTGGAAAAGGGAGTTGTTTCATTTTTTAATGAGGTTGACATGATAAAAGTACTATCCCCATAACTCTTGTTTCATTTTTTAACGAGCTTGACAAAATACAAGGAACTATGCCCCATGATCCTTGTTTCATTTTTTAATGAGGTTGACACAAGATTAGAACTATCCTTGGACACCTGTTCATGGGCCACATGAAAAAATGACTCCCAAGAGATCGTCACTAGATAGAAGAAACGCGCTCTGGGAGGAATACATGTCATTGGGCACCAACGACAAACTGGGTTCGAATGCCCCTAGTACATGATGTATGAGACCATCTGCATGATCATCAACAGATGCGGAGATGGAATGGGTAGCCATATAATTGACCTATGGTGGGGAAGGCACTACTTGTGGATAGGAACCGATAGGGGATGATGGTTGTACAGGAGGTATCTGGTGACCAAAGAGGGATAATTGATCTATAGTCACCATTCTTTCATCGTGTGGAAAACAAACCACGCGGAAAAGTGAAAAGCAAGAGCTCCCATGACATAAATATAGTCACGGCCAAGGAGAAGACTAAAATCTAAGGCACCTTGGACGACCATCACATCTATACAGACAGTTTTGCCTCCCAAAGTAACCAGGAACTTTGGAAGAATCCCTAAAGGTTGACTAGTTCCTCCATCGAAAGCCAACAGATTCTGAGTAATAGGCACAAGTTGTGAGGAGCCCAAAGCTTTCCAAGTAGTGGAAGGCATAAGACTAACACACGCACCTTCATCCAAGAGAGTGCCAGGTACTTCCTTATTATATGCGCGTACAGTAATCTGGAAAGGTACATAGGATAGAAGGCGAAATGAAGTCAAGTGACTCCAGTTGAAGGAGATGACAAAACTACTTGGTGGGGGCATCATGTGAGTGTGCCCCTACTCTACAGGAACTGAAGAAGGACTCTCTTGATCAGCTAGGATAGGAGGGTCATTCTCGGACTAAGGAGAATCTGACGAGATGAGAAGAACATGAGTAGTGTGATCATGATGCTCTTCTAGAGAAGAGTGAACAATAGGTGGTGAACCCATGTCAACACTCTTTCCGACCAATGGTTGGTTAGGAACAGGCTTGGCATACCCAAGCTCAGGAAAAGGAGGATGGACAAGAGAAGAATCCATATCTATCTCTTTGTCAATAGGGAGAGGGTCTGAAGAGAGCCTCTGATAACCAATTGGAAGTGGAGGGGAAGAAGCTGTAAGACCTTCCAAAATAGCGGAAGCTTGATCTAGGAGCAAACAAAGGTGAAGGAGATGGTTGCCTTCACAAAGCTTACAGGGGAATTGAATCTTCCCTGTCTTCTTACTGCTACCAGTTGAGAGGGTAGCATCGTCATGAGCTTCAGAGGATGATGAAGGGTGAGCCAAACCATGAGACCAAACTTCTGAAATCCTAGGAATGCAAGGACAATCACGAAGAAGATGGTTGCCCTTGCATAATTTACAAGGAAACTTAACCTTCCATGGAGGAGCAGAAGGTGGCACGACCTACAATGTACTTGGAACATAAGCTGCATGGGTGGCCTGACGCTTATCCAACTTCTTCTTCTTCTTTGTCTTCCTCTTCTTCTTCTTAGCCTCTTGTTTACTAGAGATAGAACTTTCACCAAGCAAAGGAAGAGAGGGGGAATAAGGCGTAGGCTCAACCCTGGAATCATCGTGTTGTGATTCAAATGAAGGAGACGGTGGAACAAGAGTCATGATGCTTGGTACCACCGAGGTTGAAAACAACCAAATGGGCAAACCAATGGTTAATCCAGGCAAAGACAATGTTGCAATATATGGACCACCGGCATTTCCAAAAGGAGGAAACGGACCAGGAGTTCCATTTGGGGGGAAGACCTTGGCCAATAGACTTGGGGAAGGTTTCCATCGAGAACGAGCGTAAAAAATGCACAGGCATTGTAACCAAGAACTCTAACTATAACTAGGAATATTTTGTGGGTAGTGATTTTTATGACACAGGAACAAAACCTGACCTTTTCATGTTTCAAGAGTCGAGAAAAGGATGAAAGGGTGACTCTATCTCCTTTGAGGTTTAATGAGCCTGAAAGGACAAGTGCTCAGATGATCCTTTTCTTTTAAGGAGTCGAAAAGGAACGAAAGTGACTACTTTAGAGAACTAGGCAAAAGGTTTACCAGAAAAATCGTAAAACTGCATATACACCTTGGTGATCAAATGAAATAGAAATGACCAAGGACTTTCTGTACGACTGTCAATCTTCCTGAATATTGTGTTTGGTGCATTACGGTTCATAAGGCGGTAGACACGGCTTCCTATGGATGTAGGATGATAGCCTAGTGGGGTCTCCTGAAATATACTCAATGGTACAGGGAGCACAAGTCCGTACTAGCAGCTATTGAGTCACAGAAGGAGGAAATCACCCAACCTTAAGCGAGAACAATAGTGATTAGGTTTAACGACGCTGGAGCATGTCTCTAGCCTAGACCTATAAATAATGTTCGTTAAGTTCCAATGCGTTGTTAGGTTTATTCAATCGATTTTAAGAGTTAATGTTGGATTAAGTCTCGGTTTTCAGGCCCTACCGAATGTATTTTCACAATTCCTAGGATGCAGCTACAATGAGTAAAGCACCATTCATTTCGATGAACAACTACCCAAAGGAGGGTAAAGAGATAATTTCCAAACGAACGCAAACCAAAACAAGCGAGTGCAAGAACTAAGAAACACAATGCATCAACACATTAATCCTATAGTGCATCGATACTACTAATGAAATATTTAAAGTTCACTTTCCAATTTCTTAAACATGAAAATTTGTAATGCAAATGTACTTTCACTTTCGTGTACAAAATGAATGCAATCTCTTGATTTTTTTTTTTTTAATTTAAAGAGACAAATAAGCAAGTGAAAACCTCATTGATCCAAACAATTATGATCTATGCTTGATAGTGAAGAAATCGAATCAATATGAAAAAACCAGTACAGTAATCAACACTAAAAATCAATCAGCAATAGAACAAGCAGCAAAAAGCCTCAAGCAAATCAATAAGATGGTTGTGGATAAACCTTAGACAGACACGTAACCCAAGCAAATGACTTCTTAATGAAACCCTTAACAGAGCTAGGTTACACAATCTAAAACCCAAGACTCACTCAATGAAATCAAAGAGAAGGTACCTTAACCAAAAGCAATCAAAACAAGCTGATGAGAGACAAGAAATGATAGGGGATAAACAACACTGATGGATTCTGGAGGTAAAGTTGTAAAAAGAACTTTGCAGGAATCCTCACAGGTGTTACACTGACAACCTGAGACTATTCGCAAGAGTACACCCGTTTTTAGAGACGGTCTGATTTCACGAATCATCGCAGGGATTAAACTAGCAACCTGAGACAAAAGCCAAATTGTCGCAGGCGTAAAGCTAGAACATCAATGACCTCGTCGCGGCTGTTAAGCTATCTTAAGTGAAGATTTTACTTAAAGCAAAAGACAAAAAAAAATTACCTAAATGACACCAGATTGATCTTCCAAATAGTCAGAAGGACTCCGAGATTGACCCAGGTAACCCAAAAACCTGAAGGTGCAACCCCAAAATTCAAGAGACACTAAATCAAACCTAGAGTAAACAAGAAGAAAACATATGAATGAGTCCCCAGCTGAGTTGCCAACTTGTGAAGTAGGAAAGTGTTCCCTCTGCAGACAGAGGCAACCCCTCTAGCCCTAGAGTGGGTCTAGTCACAGCAAAACAAAACAACAATCGATTTCCTTAAATAGTCATTGTTGGAGGCCTACCTCAAAACTGGTGTTTGGTGAAGCTTTCATTGCATCACTCCAGCTTCTGTTTCCTTCTCCTTAATGAGAAATCGATCTGAAACACCACAAGAAAACAATAGAACACGTAACCCAGAACAACAATGATCAATTTACTTATAAAGCCAAAGAATCATAAGCTATCAAGTAAATTGTACACAAGATATAGGAAATCATTATTGATTGTATTAAAATAAGTCAAGAGCAAAGCTTACAACCAAGCATTGACGTTGTAAGCCTTCTCAAAGCATCCAGCTGGTATGTTCCTTCAAGCATTCACTCTCAAAAATGGGTCTCCCAAATGGGTAATCTCTCTCTCTCACTCACAAACTCTAATGCAAGGTTAAGGCACTCCACAATCTATTACCAAACTATCAAAAATTCCACACTTGTCAAACCACACCAAAGCTATCTAATCTGCTTCAATCCACCTAGCAACCTGTAACTAGGAACTAGCTGATCATGGCAATGGTGAGTGCTTTTATAGGAGGAGGATCCTCCATGAAATGAGGGAGAGGGAGCTTATCCTCAAGGGAGATTTCATAAAAGGTAGAACTACCATCCCAGAGGAGGAAAGGAGAACCAATCAAACCCAACAATGAGCTCTAGAATCACCCAAAAGACCAATTGTTTGAACTAATTTGCCTAATCTGAATTGTCGCAGGTCATGAACTAGGGCTTAGCGACAACATCGCAAGGCAGTAATGTGTTCGGACCAATCATCACAATAAACATATGGAAGACTTGTACCTAGCCCTAAAATTTGACCGTCACAGGAAACAGGTGTACACCTACGACGATGTCGCAACAATACAGTTCATCATAGGTAACCATTGCACATTTTAAGGGTTTACTTGTGACGATGCAGAAACTTAGGCAAAAAGGGTCAATCTTCAGCATTAGAGAGCACTTGCTTAATCTTCTTGCATGAGTGGGAAGATATGGACATGTTTATCTGATGTATGACACAGCGGAGGGGCTGAGATGAGGTCGGTGACAAATTACTGTGTAACAGGCCTGGGTACATTATAGTCGCTGTTCACTATTTCACAAAATGGGCCGAGGCGATGCCGACATTAAATGACAGTGGCGAGACGACTGCACTTTGATTTTTCAACCAGATGGTTGCCCGGTTTGGTGTACCACATGCTATAGTTACAGATCATGGGTCGCATTTTCGCAATCACATGATGAGTGAGTTAACTCCCAAATTAGGACTTTCGCATGATAGTTGTACTCCTTATTATCCACAAGCTAATGGACAAGTTGAGGCCATCAATAAAGTTCTGAAGAGAATGCTTCAAATAATGATATGGGTTCATAAACGAAACTGGCATTTAATCTTGTACTCTTCTTTGTGGGCATGTCGAACCTCGGTAAGGAATGCAACTAGATTCACACCCTTTCAATTGGTGTATGGTCAAGAGGAAATCTTGCATATACAATGTGGAATTTCATTTCTCAAACTCGTGATTGACTTGTTACCCGACACTTCTGATGAAGAAGCGTGTTTATTATAACTCATCCAGCTCGATGAAACCGGTCGTAAATCCGCATTGGCTAACAAAACACATAAGAAACGAATGAAGGTGCAATACGACAGAAATGTCACACCTCACATTTTATTAGAAGGAGACCTAGTCTTACTTTATCATCAGGAAGCTAATAAACTTGGAACAGGAAAATTTGAACCACTATGGATGGGTCCTTATATTGTCAATCGTATTTTGGCAAAAGGTGCCTACGAGTCAGTGGATTATGATAGAATTCCATTACCACAGCCCGAAAACGCGTTGTACCTCAAACTTTACTATGCTTAATTGAGTGTAGTAAAATCATTGTATATATGCTTTAATTGCATGTGTGTGTGTCAGTGTGTCTTTTAAAGTTTTTATGTGGTTAAATAATCTGCTTTGCATTTGTTGCAGATGTCAGAGTATTTGGAATCATTTGTTGGTTACATCCATTAAAAAAAGAATCCATGATAAATTGAAAAAAATCAAAATCAAAGGAAAACTGAAAATTTTTATAATGTTTAAAAAAAAAACTAGATAGAAAATAAAATAATATAAAAATAGAACAATTTTTTTTTAACTCATATTATTACAAAAGTTAGAAAAAATGAGAGACACCAGAGAGATTAAACACATAACCAATCACCCATTGATTTTTTTATTGATCATAACAAATACAAATATATAAGACATAAATAAATGATTTTGACACATGTAGATCACAACTACAACTCATAGTTAAAAAATAACATCTAGACTAAAAGCATTATTTTTTTATCTATCTTGATGATGAGCCACAGCGAATGGCTCGAAACGTCGATACAAAGAACTATGGATGCGATAATCCCGAAAAAGAACTCTACACAATAATAAAATGATAAATAAATTATTTCAAATAAACAAAAAAAACTTTTACAAAATATAAAACACAAAAATATGTGAAAATAATAAATATTAAAATAAAATTAGAAACTTAAAAATAACCCAAAATAAAAAGCATTAAATAAGATAATATAAACAATAACATATAAAATATAATAAAAGGAAATTAAGAAAGTTCAAAAATAAAAGAATAAAAATAAGAAATAAATAAATTTGACATTAGATAAAGCACATTATTGTTAAAAATAATAAATAAAAAAATTAATATAAAAAAAAAATTAATAATTAATCTTAATTATAATAAAAATAAATTTCTTTAAATATAAATATAAATTAATATTTAAATAGATGTTGTATTTTTAAGTTAGAAAAGTGTTTGGAAGATGAAGATTATGTTGGCCTATTATCACTAGTATAATCATAACTCTCTTCTCCTTTATGTAAAAGATGTTCACTCAAAGTCATAATTATTAAATCCCAAAAGATCATATATAATGCTTTCATATATGATAATGACAACCATATAAAATATTTTAATATATGACAACAAGAACTTGGAGGAAGTTCATCATACAAATATCTTGGAATAGATATCTATCACACTTTTAGCTAAAATTATAGCACTGAGAAAAGAATAAAAAGAGGATGGAAAGCTTCTTATGACCTTGAAGACAATTGTAAGTTCATAGATATTTGAATATGGAATAAAAGAAACTCCCCTTATTTTATATAGATGTGAAGTTTGGGGTTGCACTGAGAAGTGATCCAAAAGAAGTTCATAACTTACAATGTCCAGATTAAAGAAATACCCTTATCATATTCTCATGGTTGAAGATCCCCTTTCACCTATTGAAAGCATGACTATGACTAGGTATTTTATGTATAAGCTAGAATTAAAGAACATGGAGCAAAAAAGGTTTTCTACAATTCCTTCTAGCCAAAACAACCACATTCGGTATACACTTGGAGGCAGGTATACCTTTGGAGGATAAAGGAGTACATCATTTTGTAGAACAAGGATAATATTGAAATATTATTACATCAAAATTTAAGGAAAACTTGTAAAGTGCTAAAAAAGTTAGATGTTTGGCCAATTCACAAAACACTATAGCTTAAAAATTCTATCAACTTTACAGAAGTAAGAGAGTTGAAGATGAAAAACATTTTTGTTGACCTTCAAATTCAACAAACCTATAACCATCCAAAACTTTTTTCAATACACTTTTTCCAGCATAAAATTAAAATATTAAATAATCTCTTATTTTTTAAGATCTGAAAATTTAATAAAACATTAATCATTATCACCAACAATAATATAATTTAGATTATTTTTAATTAATTAAAATTCATGTATTTTAAATTTAATAAAACAAAATAATAACCAAACATTTAAAAGCAATCAATTTTATCAATATAATATTACATATAGTTAAAAAAAAATTTAAACCACATGGTGAATCGGTAAGTGCCAGGCCTAATCTATGGGAGACCCAGGATCAAACCTCATCGCTGCCACTATAATACCAAGAGCATAACCAACCACCTGCAAGTCGGGTATACTATGTTCCTATGGTTTTAGCAGAAGCAGACTCATGGGAAAGGGGAATCCGCCCCTCTAGCAAGAGTAGACTCACGAAAGGGGAATCCGCCCCTCTAGCAAGAGTAGACTCACGGGAAAGGGGAATCCGCCCCTCTAGCAAGAGCAGACTCATGGGAAAGGGGAATCCGCCCCTATATCAAGAGCAGACTCACGGGAAAGGGGAATCCGCCCCTCTAGCCACCACCGCAGGTCATTGTACTCAATGAGATTTGAACTTCGATCTCCTCAATGAGATTTGAACTTCGATCTTCCCCAGCTTCGCCCATATATAGTTAAATTTTATTAAAACCTACAAAAACTTATTTAAAGAACTAAAACCCATATATAGTTAAATTTTATTAAAACGTACAAAACTTATTTAAAGAACTAAGGCAACGAAGTCTATATTTAGTGGGACTTCTTACTGGGGACCTTGCTGAAATAAAGATAGTGTGACTTAGAGTTATTGAGTTCATTTAGATTGTGGATTTAAGAATATTTTAGAATTTGGTTAATTATTTGATCTTATTCTGAAATATTTTTTTACATTGTTCGGAATTATCTGATTTTAAAATATTCTCAAAATTCATCATCTAAATAAAAATACACAAATTAAACCAAAAAACCAAAGATTTAGAAAGTGAGCCGAGGGGTGCTCATGGTTACTTTAATTTATCAAAGTAAGGTGTATCCTTCTACGTTCGGTTGCGGGCTGCGGAGGTGGCACACGACGGTAGCAATCGATCAGTGCAGAGATTGTGAGTGCCCACAATTCTCGTTAACGCGAACCTCTGTTGTTTCTATGCTCGTAGACGCTTATCTATGAGACACGCCCGGCCACTGGATTGAGAAGAGAAAAAGAAAAAGGGTGGGGCTTTGTAAGGAGAGTTGCCATTAATATGTAAAGTGGAGTCCTCACTCTTACGGAAAATATTGAGAACTTAGTAAGTTTATAATGAGTTTGTTGTTTTTTAGTTTATCGGACAAGAATTTTTAAGTAAATATAATTAGTTTTTTGAATTTGTTTTGAAATTAATGGAAATTTTCCTAAAATTTGGCCAGAATTTTTGTAAATCTAAGTTATAATTATTAAATTTTATTTTTTTTGGATATTATTCATTTACAAATATTACCACTAACAATAATATAATTTTTTTGAAATTTTGTTAAGCTAAATTTGAATTTTTTTTGAAGGTACAACACAAATTTTTCAAACATTTATCTTTGATGCTTCATAAAATTGCGGCATAAACAAATAAATATAGATCAAAAACGCTTGAAGTCTATAATTAATCTTAATTTTAAAATAAAACATAGGTTATTAAATAAAAAAATATATATTAAAAACATGTTAGTTAGATTTAGATTTTTTTGGAAAATTTTATAAACATCGAGTATATTTTATTTATTTATAAGATAAAATTAAATTAATTAGTTTATGGGGAGGTTAACTGTGGTCCGGTAAATTAAAAATGACATTAAAATACAGTAAAGATGAGGAAATTAAACTCAGATAAAGAACGTTTAAGCTCAACCAAACTTGGCACAAAATTTTCAATAATCTTTGAAAACATGAACTCAAAATCATGGCTACTCCCATGTAATTTACAGTTCGAGTTCTCTAAACACAAAAATTATAAAACACAGAAAAATCATGTACAGTTTCAGGATACTGTGAAAGACAACTAGTCATGATTTATTGAATCTGAAATAGACAGATGGCAAAAATATTAAGCGAGTCTGTTCGTGTTATTACGGTTGCTCCGCATGAATGTTGAGATTGCCAGCACAGGCACCAAATG
>APFE031738429.1:16640-27131 GCA_000404065.3 Pinus taeda
ATAAATTAAAAGGTATTATATAGAAAGCTCTTTTTGGCTTGGAGATGAAAAATCTCTACTAACAAGGTCATCCACGTGAAGGTGAGAGCTTATATGACCCCAAAAACTATCCATCATTGGCATGGGACTAACCACTGATGCGCAACCACACAATCCATTGTCAATGAGGCATAATCACTCACATGCACACAACAATAATAGGGTGCACACAAACATACACATACCCACAAACATTACACATATTGACCTAAAATGTGACATGTTCACACACAACACATTTATTAGGTTTATTATGAATGTTTAAATTAACATTATATTATGCACATGATGAATATTGAGTATACATATTATGATGTTGACAATTACATTTATTTCATAAGTTAATTAGTATGTTATGAAATTGAAAAGTATTTCTTTCTTTTATTATTTTTAAAAACAATTATTATCATTAATAAAAATTTAGAATTAATGTGTTTTTTTACATATTATTAAATTTTGGTATTATGAAAAAGAATTATTAAAATTATAAAATTAATGAATTTTTAAATTAATTAATAAAATTTATTTATTGTATTGATTTTAATATTAAATAATTAATTGATGTGTTATTACAAATTGATGATATTATAAATGTCATGTTATTGTTTCTTATTTTTTGGGATTTGAATCTTGGTCTCATGGTTTCCATAATATTTTATAACACAATAATCACTAATTGGGTTGTACTCAGAAGGATGATATTATGTACTCTTTTTTTTTGAATAAGTCTACTCCTATTATTGATACATTTTTTTTTTACAACGAGGCGGTAGCCTCAAGAGGTATAGCCTAGAAAATGGTTTACTCACATGGCCGATTTGAAAGATAACCCACAGAACCTAGCGATAGACCGACTAGAACTAAAACTATTACCGGGGCCTTTAAACTGGAACCTCCATGACAAAACGCAGATTGACTAGCGTTCCAAAACTGCTTAACATAGGTGATACTATTGACTTGAACTGTTAACATGGACATAAGACAACTGAACATAGACAGAAAACAACTGAGCATTTTCCCTTGAACAGACATGATAACTACAAAAGAGAATGACAACCTGATCAAGCATCATGAGCTGTGGGAGGCAATTCTTCCACAGTCTGACAACCGAAACTGGAGAGGTCATCATCATCAGAGGGAAGGCCCTCTTCTTTTGGTGGACCCCCTTCACCTGGAAGATTTGAACACGCCAGAGCAGGCTTAACCTAGAAAGCAGAGATCTTTGGAACATCACCCTTCTGGCACAGATTCTGAGAGGTGCTTGGCAAATCTTCCACCCTCGGTTTCGATGAAGCATTTGGAGTTGCCAAACCCATGCCTGCTGTGCCCTCACTTAGTTGCATTAGGGTGGTAGTAGTAGACCGAAGATTGATGGTGCATAGGAATCACGTACAGTGGAAGATGTTGGACAGTGTCCCTCGGATTTATGCAACACTGGATAGCAAGAAGGAATATTACTATGCATATATTATTGAGATGGATGGTAATTTTTGTGAAAGTTGTTTCTATTTTGATTGACCTTGGATCTAATTATAATTATGTTAACCCTGACTTGGTGTATAAGTGTGGTTGACTAAAGAAGTGCATGTAGAATCTAGGTTAGTGCAGTTGGCTACAGGTACAAAGAAGAGATTTCATCATTGGATAAGAGCCTGCGCATTTGAATTGAATGCTATGCCTACCTTAGCACATTTAAATGTATTGTCATTGGATCATATAGTATGCTTTTGGGTATGGACTAGTTGTATCTTCACAGGACTAAGGTGGATTGTTATGACAAAGCTATTGAATGTTTGGATGAAAATGGAGAACAGAGAACCTTATAGGGTAAGAAGAAGGAAACATCAATTAGGATGGTGATAGATATGTAGGTAAATCATAGTCACAAGAAGGGGTGTGTGTCATTCACAGTGCATATTTCTAGTGATTAAGGTAATTAAGTTGAGGATGCAAATGTCTTGAGTAGGTACCTGGTTTTATAGTAGTTTTAGGATATGTTTCCGGCATAGATTTTAAATTTGTTGCCTTATAGGGAAGTTAAGTTTGCTATTGAGTTAGTACAAGGGAAGCACCAACATCAAAGGCACCTTACAAGATGAGCACACCAGAGATAGTAGAGATGAAGTTGCAATTAAAGGAAATACTTGAAAAGGGATACATCAGGCCAAGTGTATCACCTTCGGGTGCATTGATGTTGTTTGTGAAGAAGAAGGATGGTACTCTTAGGCTATGCATTGATTATAGGAAGTTGAAAAAGGTTGTGATTAAGAACTAATGTATGTTGCCAAGTATTGATGACTTATTTGATCAGTTTAAAGGAGCAACAATATTCTCAAAGATTAATCTGAGATCTGGATAATTTGGTACGCATCAAGTAAGAGGACATTTACAAGACAACTTTCTAGATGAAGTATGGGCATTATGAGTTTATTGTATTTCCATTTGGTTTGACTAATGCTCCAACTACTTTCATGTGATTGATAAATAGTGTGTTGCATCCTTATCTAGACAAGTTTGTTGTTGTATTAATTGATGACATATTGGTATATTCTAAGAATGAAGAAGAGCATGCCGAACACTTAGCATCGGTATTGATATTATTGAGAGAGCATCAGTTAAATGCTAAGCTCAATAAGTGCATTTTATTTTAGATAGAGGTACATTACTTTTGAAATGTTGTTTGCAAGGAGGGTATAGCAGTGGATGCGGAAAAGATAAGGGCTATCATGGAATGGGAACTCCTAGAAATGTGGATGAGGTAAGATCATTAATGGGACTAGCAGGTTACTATAGGAGGTTCATCAGGAATTTCTCTCAGATTTCATATCCTATCACATCATTATAGAGGAAAAGTAGGAAGTTTGAATGTACAAAAGAATGTGTAGCATGTTTTGAACAATTGAAGCAGTTGTTGTTGAATGCTCCAGTGTTAAAGATTTCAGATCCAGATAAAGAGTTTGTAGTGTGCATGGATTTTTGCAAGAGGGGGTTTATTGGAGTCCTTATGAAAGAAGGATAGGTGGTATGCTATGAATCAAGGAAATTGAATGAGCATGAGAAGAATTATCTGACACATGATCTTGAGTTGGAAATGATCATTCATGCATTGAAGATGTGGAGGCATTATCTTCTTGGTAGGAGGTTTTTATTTATGAGTGATCACAGTGGGTTGAGGTACCTATTTTACCAATCGAATGATGATGCAACTAATATGATAAGGTATCAAATATTCTTAGTGATTCTCAGATAAGTATGAGACCCCTATGCTCAGATATGTTGTTATCACCTATAGATTGCATATTCATGACTTGTTTGACGAAATTCATGTCATGTCTAGTAGGGGTACAATCAAGTGTTTGTTCAAATATTTACATTTGTATCAATGTCTCAATGTTTTTTTTCATTCTCGAAGGTTTCATGGAGTTTTGGGAAGTGGCCCGAGTCCTATCCTAGAAAAGGAGCCATAGAATCCAGGGTTGAAAGCTCAGAACTAGCTGAAAAGGACCCCAATCGCTTGCATGCCTATGTTGTGAGAGCGATTGGAGGGCCCCAGTTGCACGCATGCCCATTTCATGGGAGCGACTGAGGCTCTAGAGCAGTGAAGTGACAAGTTGTCTTAGGGGTTAATCTCTTAGAAGGGTTGGTTGTCTGCTATAGCTTTCGTGACATGTGAAAAAGGTCAGATTGATTGTGTTTGGTTGGTTCCACTTCCTTAACTGTACATGGGGAGTTGAATCAGATTGTAGTAGTTTCTCGTCACATGTTTACCCTAATAGACTGGTTAAATTGAATAAATGTGGGAGGAGGGTGTTACAGAATCAAATTCCTTTTTGTATGGAGTTCATTAACATAACACTCATTCACTATCAATCCAAAGCCCCATGGCAAACAAAGGAACATGTTTTTTTTTAAGAAACGGTTAAGGGTTTTGCATTAATAATACTAGATTATGAGCTAGAAGCCTTATAATATCTTTTTGTTATGCGATAATGTAAATATTCACCAGACCATACAAAATTAGTGCCATCTCTAGGATTTCATTTCTTCCCTATTCTAAATATATATTTTCTTTATGAATATACAAAAGATCCCAAGAATCAGAAGGTATTTACATTACAACATATATCAACAAAATATTTTAACTAAAACCAATAAACCCGTCCTTAGTTTCCCCAATCAACAACGTCCAAAACTATGCTTGTCATTCCTCTGTGACTGAAGAGGCTTCTTCTTATCAGGAACCACACTAGGAGCAACACCTCCAAGAGAAAGTTGAGCACTGCCAACCATACAATTCCCTAGAGTTGTAACTCGAGTGCTGAGTGCAATAACTTCCTCATGGAATTCATTCAAAGAAATTTCTAGACTACTCAAAAGTTAGAGGAACTTAGCTTCTAATAATAATTGTGAAGACTCGCATTGTCTCTCATCCATGTCATCCTGTTGTTTCCTAGAAACTTTGGCAACACCTCAACCAAATCAAAAAATTTAAGAAACAAAGAACCAACATCAAGGCTTTCTGGAAGACAATGAGATTATTCCATTTAAGGAAAGGACCACTAAACCCGACTTGCAAAAGAACTAACAAGCTTAACCCACACCCCAAGACTAGCAAGGTAAGGCTTCCAAAGAATTTTCTAGAGTTCCACATAATCTATTATATAATTGAGACTAAAACACTACCATAAGCCATATAGAGAAAATTTTCATATCCAACCCAAAATCCTCTCGAGGATGATGAATAGATTGATGATTGAAATTGCAGGGTGATGAAATTAACTCCAACCCACTTCTCAGAGAAAGAAACTCCATATCCATATTGAATTCAAGTCGCTCCCACCAAATAAGAATTAAATTCTTATGCCTCATTTTGCAGATGAGAAGAAATATTTCGAGACACATAATAAGGTGGAGGGGACACCTAGAGGAAAATTTTAGAGTCCGACGTCAGAAATTAATAAATAGCTAGATCCCAATACCACTTATCCTTTTATCAAGATCCATAGACCATTTAGAGTAGGAGGAAAATGTCTCATCTTCGCTTCCAAAAAATTTCCGTATGTGTCAAAATTTGAATGAAAGTGAATACGCCTTGGGACTCTCGCCATGACTTTGGTATATAGATGATTTTAAATTTTTGTTGATCCAAATATAATATTCCTTGGCCCAAATAGAGACTTTTTTTCCAAAATGTCTGCCACTGAATTCAAAATTCAGCAAACATGGAAAAAATTCCATATGCTTGGATTGAGAGGAAAGTAAGAGAATCCTTTGGAGAATAAGAGGGAAAACAAAGCTCGAATCCATCATAGCCTAGACCACCTAAAGCATTATAATCATTGAATCAAGAAAGACTAGAATAGTGTTAAAATTTATTTCCAAAGAAGTTTCTAGACCCTTCCATAGAGTAAGAAACTCCATTTCATGGGAGTGACTGAGGCTCTAGAGCAGTGAAGTGTCAAGTTGTCTCAGGGGTTAATCACTTAGAAGGGTTTGGTTGTATCTTGTAGCTTTTGTGACATGTGATACAGGTAAGATTGATTGTGTTGGGTTGGTTCCATTTCCTTAACTATACATGGGGAGTTGAATCAGATTGTAGTAGTCGCTCATCACATGTTTACCCCAACAGACTGGTTAACTTGAGTAAATGTGGGAGGAGGGTGTTATAGAATCCAAGAAAATTTTGTAAGGATTTCCTTAACATAACACCCATTCACTATCAATCGAAAGCCTCATGGTAAACAAAGGAACATGATTTCTTTTTTTTTAAGAAATAGTTAAGGGTTTTGCATTAATAATACTAGATTATCAGCTAGAAGCCTTAAAACATCTTTTTTTCTCTGACAATGTAAATATTCACCAGACCATACAAAATTAGTGTCATCTCTAGGATTTCATTTCTTCCCTATTCTAAATACATATATTTTTTATGAATATACAGAAGATCCCAAGTATCAAAAGGTATTTACATTACAACATATATCAACAAAATATTTTAACTAAAACCAATAAACCCGTCCTTAGTTTCCCCTATCAACATCGTCCAAAACTAGGCTTGTCATTCCTCTGTGAGTGAAGAGGCTTCTTCCTATCAGGAACCACACTAGGAGAAACACCTCCAAGAGAAAGTTGAGCACTGCTAACCATACAATTCCCTAGAGTTGTAACCCGAGTGCTAAGTGCAATAACTTCCTCATGTAATTCATTCAAAGAAATTTCCAAACTACTCAGAAGTTAGAGGAACTTATCTTCTAATAATAGATGTGAATACTAGCATTGTCTCTCATCCATGTCATTCTGTTGTTTCCTAGAAACTTCAACAACACCTCAATGAGACCCAAAAATTTAAGAAACAAAGAACCAACATCAAGGCTTTCTGGAAGACAATGAGGACCACTTAACCTGACTTGCAAAAGAACTAACAAGCTTAACCGACACCCCAAGACCAGCAAGGCAAGGCTTCCAAAGAATTTTCTAGAGTTCCACATAGTCTATTATATAATTGAGACTGAAACACTGCCATGAGCCATACTGAGGAAAATTTTCATATCCAACCCAAAATCCTCTCGAGGATGATGAATAGACTGATGATTGAAAGTTTAGGGTGATGAAATTAACTCCAACCCACTTCTCAGAGAAAGAAACTCCATAGCCATATTGAATTCCAGTCGCTTCGACAAAATAAGTATTAAATTCTTATGCTTCATTTTGCAGATGAGAGGAAATATTTCGAGACACATAATAAGGTGCATGGGACACCTAGAAGAAAATTTTGAAGACTAATGTCAGAAATTAATAAATATCTAGATCCCTATACCGCTTATCCTTTTAACAAGAGTCATAGACCATTTAGAGTAGGACGAAGATGTCCCATCCCCACTTCGAGACAAATTTCCATAAGTATCAACATTTGAATGAAAGCGAATATGCCTTGGGACTCTCGTCATGACTATGGTATATAAATGATTTTGAAATTTCTTTAATCCAAATATAATCTTCCTTGGCCCAACACGGAGCCTTTATTTTGCAAAATGTTTTCCATTGAATTCAAATGTCTTCAAACATGGAAAAAATTCCATATGTTTGAATTGAGAGGTAAGTAAGAGAATCCTTTGGAGAATAAGAGGGCAAAAAAGCTCGACTCCATCATAGCAATGACCACCTAACAAATTATAATCATTGAATCAATGAAGACTAGAATAAAGTAAAAACTAATTTCGAAAGAGGTTTCTAGACCCTTCCATAGAGAAAGAAACTCCACTTGGTTGTTTGTCACATGACCAAGACCCCATGCAAATTGTGCCACAATTTTTTCGTTGGGGTTGAATAATGCCCCTCTTACTCTTGCCTCCACCATAAAGGAACATGATTGTTAAAATAACAAATATGACGCATTGTGTAGGATAGTTGAATTCCATAATGATTAGTTACGCTACACTAGAAGCATCAACATTCTCCACCATGGAAACAATTCAAATTTTACTCGAAAACCTTTTTATTATCTTTAAAAAAAATTAAACATAAAAGTTTAATTACATACCTTAACTGATATATTTCCTTTATTATGAGGTATATAATGTCATTTCCCATTCCTTTTAGCCTTAGAATTTGATGTTTTGCTACGAGGTAACCCTTTCATACTTTGAGGTTGTTGGTGAAGCTTCTCTTGGATCTACATGAATAAACTCAGCATGGTTTCAATTGTTTTCTGGTTTTTATAATAGACAAATAACTTAAATTGTGCATCTTATTCACATAACTTAATAGGCATGTTTTTTCATTTGGGTTTATCTTAGTTGGTTGGGAGAAATAATTGTTGTCCTCCCCACCTAGGTTCAATTCTTGCAAGCCACATGTTGAGGTTTATTGTAATGGATTTGAGCTCTATTGTTGAGTCTGATTAGTACCTAGAGGACCAAAACATGTATGTTCTTCATATGGAATATAAATATATTTCTCATAAAGAGGGGAGGGAAGAAAAACATATGAGATTTGTTTCGGTTTTTGAATTCCATTACCCACATTATTAATGTTTCCATTTTATGGTATTTTAGACATCAAAATGCTCAATTCAACCAACTCTGATGGTGTAAGACAACTATAAGTAATCAAAATTTGTTTTAGTATTTTTGTATATTGAAATATCTATTAATCGATCAAGTAATGAGTAATTATATTGAAATGAGTGCAAACATTATCATGTTAGCATTGTACTATCTATAGTGTATTTTGAATCTATAGTGGCATAAAATGTTGGTGTATGTTTGAATCTATAGTAGTACAAAGGGTTAGCCCTTGCATACATTTAGCTATTTATGGCTTTTTGCCACACTTACACTAGTATGACCGCTTTGTTTTAAAGGCCAAACTTATTGTATTTTTTCCCATGTTACAAATCTGAGGAAAAGCCCTTGGATAATTTCCCTCATTTTGAAGATGATACATAGGGAAAACCCTAGATTATTAAGGCCACAAGGCGAGTCGAGAACAATGATGAAAGCCATTAGAGAAATATACTATATATGAGCTCAACATGTCACTTGTGGGAATCGAAGCTAGGTGGGGAGGATGATAGCCATTCCTCGAGCCACCTGAGATAAATCCAATTGTATGTTAATGCATTAACTTTCTGCTTGGAAATTTATTTGAAATTTTTGAAAAGGGATGGAAGATGCTTTCATAGTTATCTTCATTTTGGAGATTTAGTTTAAACCACAATTTGTTGTGACTATTTCTCTTTATCATATTAACTTTTTCGTTTCTTTTTCTATCAAGATAACTAGAAAGTTGGATAAAGATCTCACTTTCTAACACTTAGTTTCATAAAGTGTATATGGACAAGGAAGTAGTTCTATTGTAAAACTTCCCTCTTTTTTTTTTTTATGTATGTAGAGGATCCAAAATTGGATAGGATGAGAAAAGATCCCACTCCCACCTATATTTTATTTTATAATCCTAATAAATACATATGTGATATGAGATAGTGCAATTTCAAAATTGGTAGCATGATTAGTGAAGGAAACTTGTGAAGATGAGAAATCACGATTCGCTAAAGCCAAAGAAACTTAACAAGTTCCATTTATTGCAATACTATGTTATACATTATGTTGGAAAGAAATCTAATACATCCACTTCTACTTAGAGGGTTCTAAATCATTCTCCTTCTACATGGATTTATTGTCTTAATATACTTTTTACTTGAACATTCTTTGTTATCTTCCATTCATTAATTGAGTTATGCACTTTTCTTTCATATTTTTAGTTCATGTTTTTATTATTCCTTGATTAAGTTTTGGGCATATTATGCATATAAAAATTCATTAATGAGGTTAATATTGTGTCAATAACATACATTAGGGGAGGCTTTATGAGGGTTTTGAGTACAAATCATTATCACTAATAAAGTGAAGAGATGGATATATATGTTATCCATAGAGATCAATTTTAAGCCATAATTATATACTTCAAATGATACTATAAGAAAATGAAAACGAGATAATTGATTCAAAGGCATAACTGTAGCCTTGTCTTGAGAAGAATATTGTGTTATAAAATGGGCTATTATATTTGTTTCACCTTTCTATAATGTAAAAACAAATAGAATATGTGTCATAAACAGAATTAAAAATAGGTCTTTCTGATTTTTTACTTAATTGTTGGTTATGGGCTAGTGCTTTCAAATATAACAGAAGAGAGACATAACTAAAATGATAAAATTGAAAATCACATACATGAAAAACACAATTGGGTTTTGGAAAATGTGAGTGAAATACATTTATATTTTTCTTGGGAAAAATCAATTAAAATGTAAAAACCTCCCAATAGATTACGTATAAATCATGAAGGTGCAAGTTCAAAGGATATTTTTCTTGAATGAATATCACTAATTAGATGAAGATGTTAACTTTCAAAGAGAAAAGTTACTCAAATGCAATGTAACACTACTCATGGTGCACCAATTCCTGGAATTGAATATTGAACAACTATTAAATTTCATATTTATAATTATTTCTCTTTATACTCAACATTTCTTTACACCTTTGGACCAATAAATAGGTTAAAACATGGTGAAAATAAAGTAAATTTAGCTCTTAAAAATAATTAAACAAAATAACTTTTATAAAACATTAAAAGTAGAAGCTCCTAAATGAATAATTATGAATAGTAACTCTATTAACTTTTCCATCTAACTATTTTCAAAATTTTATTTGGGTGTAGATAATATATATATATAATCAACACCCATAGAAACTGAATCACTCTTATTCACACCATAGAAACCGAATAACGCAGGTAAAAAAACTACAGCAATATAAAAAATGGTTTAATGGATGGTAATTAATGGATGGTAATTAGAAAATTGGTTTAATGAGTAATAAAACCCATTAATGCATTAGTTATTATACACTCGCCCGCGCGCGTGAGGAATTAAGAATGTGAGGGATCGGTGGT
>APFE031738440.1:0-13458 GCA_000404065.3 Pinus taeda
TTATCCTACCACAAGATAAGCTACTTGTTTGGTTTTGCTGTCTTGGAGAGTTAATTACTCTCCTTCTCCAAGACACTAGCCTGATCTATATTGGTGCTTCAGAGCCCTAGTAAAAGAAAAGTTACTAAGTTGATTTTACTTTAAGCACTAATTTTTATGGCTTTTCTTTAAGACAAAAGGTAGCAGAGATGAAATTGATGGTGTGTAGATTCGACTCAAATCCACTAAAAAGATGCACTTAGGATGATTTACACTACTTTTTTTTTTCAATGAATTACCTAGCTAAGAGAGTTGGAAAATGCAAAATTGATAAAAGCAACTTTCTTAACAGACAATCAAAGAAACAATCTCTTTATCTTTTCCAAGCATACAACATAGGACCACTCATTACTTGCACGAAAATTCCTTTCTCTTTCAAAATACTTCAAATGCTACTTAAAACAAACTTTTCAGAGGAGATGTTTTTGTATTTTTTCTATTTAACAAAGCATATAAAACTATTCTAACAAAAATTAATCTCAAAATTTATAAAAATCTATGAAACACTCACTGAAAAGCAAATCAAAAGGAAATTTACCTAAAAGCAAATCTAATGAGGCAAAAGCCTACAAAGATGATTCCAAGTTGTTTTACTCGGCAACAATCAAACCAAGGACTAGCTCATGCAGAATCATAAACCAGTCAAAAACAAAAATCAAACTCTTTTGTTCTTTTTCTCAAGAATGAAATTCACAACTCAATCAACAAGCTTCTTCGAAATTCCGCAAAGAGACAACACAAAAGGTAGGTTTCTCACACAGGTAGACTTTATGACAGGTCCGACTCCTAACAAGACTGATAAAACCAGAGAGATCCAAGGTTTCACAACTTCTAAAGCCAAAGTCACCACAGGACCAATGCAAAAATCAAACCCTAGGGCTAGAACTTCTATGAATTCCACTAAAACTCTTAACGCTAACGAAACAAGTTCAGGTGAAGATCTCTAATAGGTAACCAGTGGATCTAGGCAGTAAAAACTAATTAAAGACAAAATATAAGAGGAAAAATGGAAAAATTTGAATTTTCTCAATTTTTGACAGGGTACGCAGGCAACCTGTTCAGACAGGTGCAGGCCCGCTCTGTGCACAAAGATGCAGTGTGTACAGGTACACACTGTGCTCAACGCAGAGGGTGTGTACTACTAGAAAAACCAAGAAAAACTAAAATCTAATTTAACCCTAAGCTAGCCCACCCAAATACACAGTCAAATAGCCAAAAACCAGAAAACAAATCACTTTTCTCAGATCAAAGTTTCACACAAAGGAAAAATCATTCACATCAATGGAGTTCCCCAACGGAGTCGCCATTTTGTCAGGCGGAAAGAGTCAATTTTGCGGACAAAACAAACCTCCCTAGAAGCTTAAGGCTTTCTAGTGACAAACAAGACAATTAAGAACAATCCTTCTCTAAATATGCATTTACCATATAAGAAATCAAGTGTTTAGATCCTACCTATAGTCCAATGCTGTTGTAGTAGTCCAGCCTCGTCGATCCGGATGAGCTCCTCCTTCTCTCCGAAACATGCATTCACTAACAATCAAACGATTAAATAGCACCTGAATATCTCATAAAATAAAACATATCCAACATACAGACCAAGGAGTATATGAAACAACTCATTAATAACAAATTGTTGAGAAGAATGGACTTATTTGTATTAATAGGAACAAAAGAAACCATTACAACCTGAGCCTTGGTGTTGTGCAAGTTCCTCCCAGGGTCTAGCAAGAGTTTTCCTTTACTTTGATAAGCTCACCCACTTCCAAATGAAACAAGAAAGGATGGGAATCTCTCCTCACAAGCTTCAACAAGGAAGTCCTATTTTCAACAGCATCTACCCTTAGGCATGTTCAGCTTTCAACCTCCCCTCCTCTGGCCCAATGCTTGTATTTATAATGTTCTAGAAGAAGTTAATCAGGTCCAACATCAATGGGATAAGCCCCTCTTTTGGATGGGGTAGCTCCTCTCTTGATGGGATAAGTTCCTCTTTCATAGGGATACATGAACCATCTGGAGGCGCTCAATACACGTCGAACAAGCTTCTAGAATGCTCTAGAAATGACCACAAGTAACTTTATTAAGATGAAACTTGCGCCTTTTGACCTTTACAGGAGTACGCACCCACCCCTTTACATACAGAGCGTACAAGTACGCAGGTATTGTGAACTTGGGTTGCGTACACGCAGGTAAGGCTGAGAGAAACTGCGTACCCAGAGATAAATAGATTTTTAAAGACTTTCTCTCTTTCTTGGAGTTTGACATGGAGAGAAGAGGTATGAGACTTGCCAAGGAGGATAGTATGACAGTTGATGGAGCCATACTAACTGCAAATAGTCATGGTGACAAATTTTAGTGTAACAACCCCAAAAAAACATTAAAAAATAGGATGAAAACGAAAAGTGTCGATGTTGGAATTATCTACATCTAACTACCTCATAGACATATGTGCTAACTAAATCTCTCTCCACCTAAGGAATCCCTAAATATAACAACCTCGTAGACATATGTTCCAAATGAATCAAATGATTCATCAAGGGTGAGAAATGCGAGTTTGATAAGTATTTTATTTTATTTTATATATTTATTTTCTATTTGGCCGAGCCAATTTTTTACATAACCATACAACTGGATTGGGATGGAGAGCCTCTCTGCCCAAGTAAAATCTAAGTCTAACTACCTCATAAACATATGTGCCAAATGAATCCCTCTCAAGGTAAGGAATTTATAAATCTAACAACCTCATAGACATATGTGCCTAATGAAACAAATGATCCATCAAGGGTGACACATTTGAGATTGATAATTTTTATCTATTTATTTTCTTTTTATTTGAGTGAGTTAAAATTTTTACATAACAATACAATTAGATTGAGATCGAGAGCCGCTTGACCCAAGTATTCTCTAAATATAACTACCTCATAAACATATGTGCCAAATGAATAGATCTCCACCTAAGGAAAATCTAGATCTAACAACCTCATAGGCATAAGTGCGAAATGAATCAGATGATCCATCAAGCATGAAAAATGTGAGATTGATAATTATTTTATTTTTTATTTTATTTTATTTATTTAGTTTTTATTTGACTGAATTATTTTTTTACATAACAATATAATTAGATTGAGATGGAGAGGCTCTCTGCCCATGTAATCTCTAAATCTAACTACCTTATAGACATATGCCCCCAATGAACCCCTCTCCACCTAAGGAATCTCTAAATCTGACAACCTCATAGAAATATGAGTGAAATGAATCAAAAGATATAACAAGGGTGACCGATATGAGTTTGATACTTATTTTACTTTTTATTTTCTTTTATTTCTTTATTTTTTATTTGGCCTAGTAAAAAATTTTACATATCAATACAATTAGGTTGGGATGGAGAGCTTATAGGCCCAATTAATCTCTAAATATAATAACCTCATAGACATATGTGCCAAATGAATCAAATGATACATAAATGGTGACAAAACTGAGCTCGATAATTTTTTTATTTTTTATTTTCTTTTATTTCTTTAGTTTTTATTTGTCCTGGTCAAAAATTTTACGTAACAAGATGACTACATTGGGATGGAGAGCCTCTACGCACAAGTAGTCTCTAAAGATAAAAAAAAAATCATAGAAATATGTGCCAAATCAATCAAACGATCCACCAACAGTGAAAAATGTGAGCATGGAAATTATTTTAGTTTATTTATTTAGTTTATATTTGACCTAGTAAATTTTTTTACATAACAATACAATTAGATTTGGATGGAGAACCTCTCGGCCCAGGTAATATCTAAATCTAACAACTTCATAGACATATGTGCCAAATAAATCAAATGGTCAATCAAGGGTGACACATGTGAGCTTGATAATTATTATATTTTATTTTCTGTTTTATTTGTTATGTTTTTATTTGACCAAGTCAATTTTTTTACATAACAATACAATTAGATTGGGATGGAAAGCCTCTCCGCCCAAGTAATATCTATATATAAAAACCTAATAGAAATATGTGCAAAATGAATGAAATTATCCATCGAGGATGACAAATGTGAGCTTGATAATTATTTTATTTTTTATTTTCTCCTACTTATTTAGTTTTTATTTGATTGAGTCAATTTTTTTTACATAACAATACAATTAGATTGGGATGGAGAGCCTCTTGGCCTAAGTAATATCTAAATCTAACTACCTTATAGAATATACCCAAAATGAATCCCTCTCCACCTAAGGAACATCTAAGTCTAATAGTCTGATAGACATATGTGCCAATGAATCAAATGATCCATCAAAGGTGAAACATGTGAACTTGATAATTATTTTATTTTTTATTTTGTTTTATCTTTTTACTTATTTTTTTACCTTCAGAATTTTTACATAACAATACAATTAGATTAGGATAGAGAGCCTCTTGGCCCAAGTATTTTGTATGTCTAACAACCTCATTGACATGTGTGCGAAATGAATCAAATGACACATCAAGGGTGAAATATGTGAGTTTGATAATTATTTTATTTTTTTATGTTGAAAATGTTAATTTTTTTACATAACAATACAATTAGATTGACATGGAGAGCCTCTGGGGCCCCAGTAATCTCTAAATCTAATTTCTTCATAGACATATATTCCAAATGAATGAAATGATTAATATTTCATGACATATGTGAGCCTCAGTAGGATTAGGGTGACAAATGTGAGCTTCAATAGGATAAGTGTGACATATTTGAGAAAATTATGAACATTCATATCAAGGAAATCACTTTCAATATTATATTGTTTTCAAATGTCTTTTAAGTAAACCTCAATTGGGTTAGCTCCATGGTTTCATGTCATATGTTGGTGGCATAATGGGTATTTTATGAAAATAGATTTTCCTTATCTTGTTAATAATTCCTTGGAGGACTTAGATATGTATATTCCTCATTTGAAATATAAATATATTTAACATAGAATAAAAGGTAAAAGAAAATTTAGATTACGTCAACATATGTGCTATGTGGGAGGGCTACCCTCAAGGTGTGTTAATTTTTCACAATAAATTGTATTTCTTTATATTTTTTCCTCTCCTTTTTCTCTAATTATTTTATTAGTTTTTTAATGTTAGAAATTAGGAAACGATTCTTGAATTAAAAGTTAATATTGATTAATAAAATGCTTCAATAATATATCATTGCTTCAACATTAGGTTTGTAATGAGGTTTTTTTTTCTTCTAACTTTGACTAATTCTATTACTGTAACAAAAATAGTACAAGGAGGCATAGACCTCTATAGAGCAAGTCCCAAACTATGCCATTTTTAACAACAAAAGACTGGAAAGAGACTACGTGCATCAGGGAAAACAGTCCAAAAATATAAGAGTTTGCTGCCCACACGAGGGTAATAGCGTGTAATGCCAAAGTGGAACAGTTTTTTGAACAATCATCAAAATTAACAACATTGCATAAATAAAACACCAGAATAGACCCATAGTATTGGGAGCAAGGAACCAAAAACCTGAAAAACTTTGACCAACTAGGTGTCGTTAGGATGAGGAGGTTCTTCCACTGTCAAACACTTGTACACCTCCATGTCATCTTCTGCAACCTATTTATCTCTCAGTGTTTCTTCCATGTTCTTGAAGCGGCCTAGAATGGTGCCTCATTGAGCTACTTCACTGCTTCTGTGCATCCCTGAGCTGCTTCTACGGGCTCTTCTCTTGCTTGTTTTGGTCTGCACCTGAGTATTGCGTGTTGGTTCTTAAGAATTTTGTGGCTCCTTTGTAAATGCCACTGAGATAGTCGCTATTATGCAAGGATGTTCCAGCATGCAATGATATTGAAATTGTCCAGAATGACTGGGTTGCAGAGAATAAACAGAGCCAGAGGAGGCTGGTGTTGAGCATTCGAAAAGGTATCTAATTTTCACTTATTTCTTTATCTTTTCCTTGAATTCATAACTTCTTTACATTCTAAGACGGGTATATGATAAAGGATTATGATAAATTTAAGGGGATTTGTGATTAACATAAAATGACTAATTATTTCCTTTTTTTAATGCAGAAAATGAAGAAAATGGAAGATCGCCATTTTAGAGGAAAAGACAAGGCAAAAACAAATGCTGTCCCTTTGACAAGAAACCGCATCTAGATGAGGAAATTGAGATCGGAGCACATGGGCCATGAAAAGGAAGAAGAAATGAAATATCAGTGCAAGAGGATGAAGAGATAACTCAATATTAAAGATCTCGCGAATCCCTCAGGATCCTTTGATCTTGAGGGATCGCTTCCTTAAGGATATCTATATTTTTGGTATTTTCACCTAGCCACTATATAAAGGGACAACGCTGCTAGCCCAAGGGGGTGAATTGTTGTTGATTTATAGAAGTTGCTATTGCAATCTAAACTTTGATCATCGACTCTCTTTAGAAAGCAATCACTGTAACTCTGTTTTCATGATTAATACATAAACTTTGTTGCTGTTCCATCTTTGATTCTGGAGTAACCGCAGCATTGCGTCCCTGGTGGCTAAGGGCGTGACCCTAGTGGATCACTTGCTTTTTTTATCATTATTTTCCGATTTCAAGTCATGTGTGGTTTGATTTCCTGTATTTTCTTTATTCAATAATCTGTTGTTCCTTGATATTTCATTTACTTGCTTTGTTATATTGAATTTGCATTTGAATAGTGAGACCATTATTTGCAATTGAAAATGTTAAGTTGTTCCTTCTAAGATCATGTTGTGTTGTCTAATTCAGACATTGTTGTTCATTTACATATTGTTAACTATTGTTCATTTGTGGAGTAACACAGTTATTCATTTACAAAATGGTATTGTTGTTCATTTAGCTATGGTTTACCTATAACTATGATTGTTGTTCATTCGGATTACTGTTCCATTACCATCACAACTGTCATTCCCTTTTAACTGTGATTAATACTTCTGATGCTAAACTGAGATTACTGACTCCATCATTCTAGATTTTTTGTGCATTTACGTTTTATTTAGTTTGTTGTTCACTATTTCATAGACTTGCTTAGGTTTGTTGTTCCATTCTTGGATTGTTGTTCAGTTCATTTACTAGTTAAAGATTACGGCTCAATTCCTTTCAGTTACAATTGCTGCTTGATTTATTCCTGTAGGTTAAGCTTTTCCATTTGATCTATTCAATAGGTTAGTTGTTGTTCCTCTTTGTCTCAATTGAATTCTCATTTCAAGTATTTCCTTCGGTGTGAACAAAATGATCTGCAATTGTAGCGAACATTGACTATTGTTATCTGGTTCCCAAATTGGATATCTTCTCTTTGATTGCTTTTCATTTGCATCAGTTTGCAAAGGAAAGAGTTATCATTATTGCATCCTTGACTAATGATTGTTGTAGTTTCTTAAGTGAATGATTTAGTTACAAAGCATTTCAGTTTGTTGCCATTACATTTAGAGTTTGTTTCTAGCATTTGTTTACTTTTGTAAAAGCACTATACTACTAGCATTACTCTTGAAAAGTGACCACCTCAGACTGAGTACACCCTTGAGATAAGTAATCGTACCTAGATTGATAATTAATGTCGGGTAAATAGAGCTTAAAAAGACGCTTTTTACTGCTCAAAATTTTGGCATCATTTCCAGGGAAGAGTGTAGATATTTGTTTCTTTTGAGAGTAGTGTAAGTACGTACTAGGAGAGTGTTGGGTTTTAAAAATGGAAGGTAAGAACCTGCGTACGAAACATGTAACATCCCTGCTCCCCCGCCTACTTTCCTGGAGATTTGTTGTTATTTCAGGCAGAAATAAGCATTTGATTTGTACGTATGACTAAGTAGAAAAAGCCTGAAAAGAATCTTAAACCTCTACCGAAAGATGATAAAGCTAAGGGGTTGATGACCCTTGGCCGATTGACCTTTATAGAGGAAATCCTTAAAAAAAAGAATCTCAGCCTTCAGTAGGACCTAAAAAGGTTGTTTCTAGAAAACCGACTAGTTCCCTTTAGGCCACAGGATCACCATCTGTAGCCTTTGCTAAGGTGCACAACCAAACATAGGAGAAATATTTTCAAGAAATTGAGAATTCTACCCTAAAATAATCACGAGAAGGGAACCTTAGTAATCTCTGCGAGGGAAGAGGAGAAACAGGGGAAACTGAAGAACCAAGATCTCCTCTTCGAATAGTTCAGCCATTAAGTAGCCTAGATAAGGGAAGTGCTGTAAAAATCATCCAGAATGAAGCTCAAAAGCCTAAAGAGCTAAAATCCCCCCCCAGACATTAGTTCAACAATGAACTCTCATCATCCCAGAGAAAGGAATTTTTGTTAAGACCATTCCTGTTAAGGCCATTCTTACTCCTTCTAGCCAACCTAGGAATACCCTCCTAGAAATACCAAAAGGTTATTGGCACATATTTCAGCAAATGGCCAGAACCAACAAAGCCCCCAAACCTCCACACTGAAATACCCCATTTACTGCAGTTAATGCACCTATGGAATCCATTCCTCTCTAGCATATCCCTACATTTCATGGCTTAACATCGAAATATCGAGATGCATTTTTGTTTGAATTTGATGTGCTGTGCAAGGGGTATGACTATACCACCGATCCCCAAAAGCTGAAATTATTTCCCTCTACACTAAAAGGGGCTACTTTACAATGGTTTATGGGGTTAGGTGGAGGTGTTATAAATGACTGGGATCGGATGAAAGGTGCCTTCCTGAAGAAATATTAGGATTATTGTAGGTCCAGAGAGTTAAAAGATGAAATATTTCAGATGGTAGCTAGACCTAATGAGACACTAGAAGAATATGTTGAAAATTGTCAGTATAATCTTCAATGATCTTCGTATGCATCATTACCCTTGCCTAAAAATGTATTAAAACCAACACTAATTAAAGGGATGAAGGAACAATGGATTGAAACACTAAATATTATGGGGAAAGGAGACATCTATCAAGAAGATTTTACTAGCATCATTGATTTATGTATCATCAGCTCATGAGGTAGCACAAGGCTAAAACCAACGGAACATGACAGATTCACAAAGGACAACAAGATCTCAGGAGAAGGAGTAACTCGCACAGAAATTGGAAATTTATTAGAGAATTTCAAAACTAATATCTCGGGGACTTTGACAACACAACTCAATATTATGCAAGCAAAATAGAAACAAGTAGAAGTAGAACAAATTCTAGCAATATTATGCCCCAGGTGCAGAAAGAAACACAGCCACAAAGAATGCCCATTGGATGCAGTTCAATTCTGTGCTATCGGTACAAAAGACCATGCTATAGAGAACTGCCCCTCACTTCCTGGTTTGAAAGAAGTATAGAAATAAGTGGAAGAAGAATCAGAACCGGTGTACCTACTTAATCAACATCGTCAATGGCAGCCGCGACAATTAGGTATGTCTCCCGATCTGTCCTCTTCTTTCGAGCATCCACAATATTATGCTCAACAATATAATACAATGTGGTGAAATCAACCTCCCTTCTAAAATTGGTCACATCAACCATTTCCTTCATCATCACCATGGCCGAATCAAGCAAGCCAATCTAATTGGCCAAATTTTCCCTACACTCCACCATATTAGCAAAATAATGTGTACCCAACACAATGGTCCCCTCCCAATTTGTAGAGTGAAGCCTAGCAAACAAACTGACAAAGACCGATGAATCAGCCAGTAGGAACCATTCCACTCCCTCAACCTACACTGCCAACACTACAACAAAATCCCTAGTCCAACTTAAGACCACAACTCCCAGCCCAACACAACCCGAACCCAAATAATAGACCAGTTCAATCCATTCAAATAATTGAAACACCAGAGCTAGAAATTGATCTAAGGGAGTGCAATGACCTTCAATTAAGGTCTGGGTGCATTATAGAAACTAAGGGAGATAAAAGTCTTCAAGTTGAAAATCAGTTACCCGCAGAACAACCATTATAAGAAGGAGATGTGGTCAGACAGTAGACTAATGACGAAGCAACCACATCTTCTCCCCCATTCCCAGAATGATTAATCGTATCGCACCCTATAGAACATCCTGACTTTGATATTTTTGGAGAACTAAAAAATTTGTACATAAAAATCCCATTCCTCCAAGCTATCCAAGATACACCAATATATGCAAAGACCATCAAAGAGCTATGTCTAAAAAAGCCAAGGAGGAGAACAACAAATAACCCAACAGTCCAAGTAGTTAGCATACTATCTAATCTATTATCAAGAAGAGAGGCACCTATCAAATATGAAGACCCAGGAAATCCAATAGTGACAGTGCAAATCAATGGACGAACCTTTTCAAATGCCTTAGTTGATTTAGGGGCTGCAATTAATAGTTTAACAACCACCACTTGTCAAAAGCTGGGCATTACATTAGTAGAACCAACCTCCACCTTATTACAACTGGCTGATTGATCAGTAGTTAGACCAGAAGGTACACTACATGATGTCATGGTAGCCATTGATTCCTGGGAATATCCTACTGACTTCTTGATAATAAACCCCAAAAACTGACTTGATGGACACCCGCTAGTTTTAGGCAAACCTTGGCTTGTGATCACTGATCCTTACATTGGCTGCCAACAAGGTAGTATGACCATAACTAGAGGGAATAATATCAAGAATCTAACCCTATACCCTCTAGCCTAGCCAAGTGTAACAATAATAAAAACTAACAAGCATCATGTATCATACCTCATAGAAAGCGTTAGATCCCCGTTAACCATATAAGATGCCCTCGATTTTAAAGATCAAACAGAGGATGATGTTATTAACAATTTCATTAACCAAGCAGAATTCAGATTTCGTGTACAATGTCACATGATAGAGGTAGCATTTGACAATGAACTAAAAGAAGATCCTCTCAAAGACACTCATTGATGAGCCCCAATTTTGGTACAATTTGGGCTCATTTTGGCCTATTTTACTTGCCCAAACCATTCATTTTTATTTGCTTATGCATGCATTTCTTAGTTTATTCATGTTGTTTGTAGGAAGAAGGTTAGACACTTTATCTACATGACTAATGTATTATGATTACAGGTTTTGGCATTAAAAAGGGAGCAAGAGAAAACGAAAAAGGGGATAAGGAGACAATGAGGTGGCATTGCTGATTTTGTGGAGAGATGTCCACAGTCTTGGGACATTCCTCGTGATTCCCACCAAGAACTCCCAGCTCCAATCCATCTCCCCTCCGAGCTTAAGAAGCAGCCAGCTGTCCTACAGGAACAACAGTCATAAACTGGTTTACAGGAACAGTAGTTATGACTGCCCTACAGGATCCGCAGTTAGACTCTAGTTGGACAGCCGAGCTCCTAAAATCAAGGGCACTTGGTGGATCATCATTTTTGTATAAGTATGAAGGCCTTAACCTTAGATAGGTTGTTGAAACTCTCGTATTGCTATTGTAATTTTGGAGCACAGTTCGGTTTCATTCCTTTTTGTAAGCCCATTTGGCATGACATCATATTATGAATAAAGAAGGCAGTTTGTGATCTAGTTCTGAGTTTCTTAAGGAGACTATAGCTCTCAGGTTAGGGCCCAACCTGAGAGCCATAGATCCCCTATGCTGTAGTGTTGTTTCCATTTCATTTCCAGCACTTTAAGTTTTCGTTTGCACATGCAATTCGAATTACAGTTTGGTGATTTGGTTTTCTTATGAGTAGGATAGATTTTGCTTATGGTACAGTTGTTTCCAATTGCTTAGTGTAGCAGAGGATAGATACCATCAATTGGAGCTCCAGCAAAATGGTTGTTAAGGCTCACTGCCATCTCTCTTGAAGATTGGGGTGCAGTCCATAACTAGCCACCAAAAACACGCATTACTTTACTTGATGATTGCTGCAATATAGCCACAGTTTTGATTAGATGCTTCCTTGTCATTCACACCTGCACACATACTTTCATCACAGCCTCATACATATTTCTCTTCGCGTTTTGGATTGCTGTTCATTGAATTCATGGCATAAGTAATTTAGGTTGATGCATTTTTCAGTTTGGTGACAATCATAATCATTTGTTTCATTTACACTCCTCTTTCTCGGCCCATTACCATCTCCTCCATCTTGATCACAAATGCAAGCATATCTCCTCGACCTTCCCTTCGTTCTGTCTCCCACTCCTCACGTAACTCCATTTCCAAACCTCTCATTGACATAACCCTTTACCTTTAACATACTCCCTACACCCACTTCCCATCTCATTCCTACACTTCTAAGCCATCACCAGCCTTATCCCTACCTCACATATCTCTTCCTACCATTCCATCACTCCTCCATCACTTCAAACCTTCACGTTAGGTCATCCTGTAGCAGTTTATAGACATCCTGTAGAAACCTCTGAGTATCTTGTAGGATCCCCTGCAGACATCCTGTAGGAGGTCATTCACTCGGTTGCCGAGCTTCTGAACGTGGAAAACTTCTGTGGATGGATGCTAAGGGTCCATAGGGACCTCACCTAGCCTCCCCAACCTGTTCCACGCTTTCCTTCCTTCTCCATCCCATCTGCACAACCAAACCCTAATTAGCACACAATCACAATCATCCCATCCACTTAAAGGAAAAATACAAAAACATGTCTTTTATGATGCAAGCAGTTTAGATCCATGCATTTTCACTTATCAGAGGTAACAACAGCATTGGTAGAAGTTTCCTTCACGTCATTTGCATTATAGAGGCTAGACTAGTTAAAATAGGGTTTCCTAGGTTTACATGCTTTGATTTGCTTTCAGTTCATTTTTGTCAAGTAGATTAGTCTTCTTTGAGCTAGCTTTCGTCCATCATTGATAAAGCTTCTTCTGTGAGCCCATAGAATTTGGCTTGAGCCCTAGCGGACTTGTGCCAGCTGACCAGTGACAGCTGCGACAAGAGCTAGTACTTGTGCATACAGCACCGTCGCTTCCAAGTTTGTACGAACTACCGGGTTGATAAAATGAGAGACAGGAAGCCCCAGGATTTGTAGCATTATTGCTACAATACTGGAGCTCACCATCTTTTTGGCGCCGTTGCCAGGGAAGCGTCAGAGTATTAGTAATTGTTGCTTTTCTTCTAAATTCTTGCTCTCACTTTCTGCTAAGTAGTTTGCTTCATTTCCATCCTACTTTCATAGGATAGTCTTTCCTGCTTTCATAGATTAATCTTTCCTGCTTTCATAGATTAATCTTTCCTGCTTTCATAGATTAGTCTTTCCTGCTTTCATAGATTAATATTTCCTGCTTTCATAGATTAGACTTTCAATTCTACAAGTGTAGATTAGAATTTCAATTTTGCAATCAATCTGTTTCATTTTTGCAGGTGCACAGAAAAAAAAAACACAAAAGCAATAAAAAAGAAGTCTTTCTGTTTCATGCCTCGTAGGAACCGAGATAGATCAGGAAAATTCCTACCTAACAGCCCCACCACATCACTTAGTCACCCTTCACTCTTCGGTGGTGACAGTGATCCAGAGGAAACTATAGGTGAACATCCCGA
>APFE031738443.1:0-15249 GCA_000404065.3 Pinus taeda
TTGACTTACCATCCTAACAACCTAATTTTAATTAGGATTATATATTGATTTAAAATTTGGTATTAATTAATCTTTAGTTTATTTCATTTATGTAATTATTTCCATAAAAGGAATTAATAAATAAGAATAATTAGTTTATACTAACAACCTAAGGTTATTATTTTATTAATTTAATTATTAAGTGATTTACTTTTAAATATTTGTTACTTATTTATTTATTTGGACCTAATTTTTTTCTTATTTCCAGTTATTTATTAATATTAATATTATTATGAAATAAATTAATAATAATTTTTAAAACAATAATATATTAAAAAAAAAAATATTTATACTAGGTTATTATTATTATTATTATTATTTTTTTTTTTTACAAAATCGGTTGCTTGTTATATTCAAAAAAGATGGAGGAGTCTAAGCTCCGATTTTACAATAGATGGAGTTACGAATGTAACTAGTTTCTGGATTTCATTGTGGTAGAACACATGAGTTCCTTTGCTGCTTGCTTGTAAGGTTCTAAAGCAAGTGTAGATTCTTATAAATTGGGACAGAAGAAGACTGGTTTTGCTGTACATTTAGAAATGAAGATAGGTCTGATTAGGTAGTCAGCTGAGGTCTCTGGTTGGCTGTAAAATCACAAGTTCTGCTGGGAAATACATTTAGATAGGAGTATCTGCAAAAAAAGGTTTGATCAAACTCCTTGATAATAGAAGCACAATCATATGGATAGAAGGCTCCTTGATAATTTGGCGCTGTCATGAGGATCAAGGGATGAATTGGAGCAGGCTCACTTGATTGCATAAGAGACTTCCTTTTTCTCGTGAGTAGGCGTGGCTAGCTCTCTTGTCCGCTTCCTGGTTGCTGGATCGAAGGACATGAAAAAATTGGCACTGCAAGTTCTGAGACAACATAGTTTTACAACAACTTATGATTTGATGGAGGAAGAGGTTGGATGCATGTCTGTTGCTGTTCATTAAGCTGACTATTATAGCTGAGTCGCCGAAGACAAGGGCTTTATTGATCCCTTGGTTCTGAAGCTGCAAGAGGCCTTGAAACAGTCCCAGAGCTTCAGCTTGATTGTTACTCAATCTCCCCAAACCTCATTCGAAAGAGGACACAATTACACCTGAAGGATCCAGAATGATGCCCCCTGCACCCGCAGCACCGGGATTGGACTTGGAAGCTCCGTCAAAAAATAATGAATGAGTATTCTTTGCCTGAAGCCATTTACCGAACTCATCTTTTGTAAGGCGGATTTTCCATTCTAGATTGTCTGATTTGCCAATGTATTTACGGATCTTTGTTGCTGGGATGATGTTGGACCTGTCTATCAAATTCGAAATGAAGTTTCTCTCCTCTGTCCATAACCTGTCGGGATCGATTCTCTGAGTTAGCTTGACTGCTATTGTTTCCGATGCTAGACTAGTGGATTTAAGAATTGCGTGTCTGGTTGTGGTGGCTTTGTCTCTAAAGATCAAACTGTTTCGGGCGATCTAGATGTGCCACAAAAGAGAAAACGGGATGGCGTTCCACACTCTTCTGGCTGGGTTTTGGTTTTTTGAGTGCCAGGGATAGCTTCTTCTCCATTTGTTTAAGATTTCGACAATAGAATGATGAGGGTTCCAAATGGAGGGGGTAGAAGGAGCTATGTTGTTCCAACAATGGGCAGCAAAGGAACAAGATATAAACAGATGCTGAAGGGATTCCTCCGTCGTTTGACAGTTGGGGCACCTGGAGGGCCCGAAGAAGCCTCTCTTCCTGAGGTTCTCTGCAGTTAAAATTTTCCCATGGAGAAGAGTCCACATAAAGAATTTGATCTTTGGGATTGCTTCAGCTCTTTTTAGAATCTTCCTCTGAGCCCAGACTGCAGTGGGAAATTCCTTGCTGCTCAGGTAGCTGTAACCTGCTTTGATGGAGTAATTTGTTCCTGAAGGGTCCCAGCGAAACTCGTCCTTTGCGCCTTTGATGGTGGGAGCTATACTGTGAAGGCTGCTACAAAGAGAGCCAAAGCTATCGTTGAGATGATGAGGTATGGGTGGGAATTCCCATTGAATCCAGGCATTAGTTGAATCGTTCCATTGGGAGATTTGACTCAATTTGGATATGCCTTTGCTGTGAAGGTAACGCAGAATAGGGTCGATATCTGGGAGGTTGTTTATGGGAGGATTCCCCATGATTTTGTCCAAACCTATATTCACCGTTTCACCTTCTTTTGGCACTTTAGAGACATTTTGCGCCATGAAGACTATGGCTTTTTTGCAGAATTTCCATATCTTTGTACATTGTCTATTAGGGATTTCAGCATTGAGGATTTGAGATCTTGGCTGGCTGAGATATTTTGATTCTCGGACGTTTTTGCACCATGCTGGTTGATTGTCCATAAGTCTCTAGATCATCTTCCCACCGAATGCTAAATTCATAATAGATGGGGACCTGATGCCCAGACCACCATTCTCAGGACTTTGTATAACCTGTTTCCAGTTTACTAAATTGAACTTTTTCTTTTCATTCTTGCCTCCTTGCCAGAGAAAGTATCGGAGGATGCTATCCATTTTTTGATGGAAAGAAGCTGGTGCATGGGCAAGAGAGAACTGGTATAAAGGGAGGGAGGAGAGCCCTGATTTTAGGAGAACCTGTTGCCCAGTTGGATTGAGCCACAAAGTTCCCCATCTCTGAAGTTTCCTTTTCATTTTATCCAGCATTAAGTCCCAGACTCCAGTCTTTGCTTTCCCTGAGGTTACCGGCATTCCCAGATAACTGAAGCTGTCCCAATCTAACTTGCAGGGGACACCAAAGGTATTAGCAATATTATGTATCATTTGGGCAGAGACATTCCAACCATAAATGCAGCTCTTAAGGTAGTTTATTTTACCTCCTGAATATCTCATGAACTTGTCAAGCAGGGACTTAAATCTTCTTGCAATAATGGTGGTCGCCCCCCCTAGCAATAGGGTATCGTCTGCAAATTGAGAATGGTTTATATTTTTGATGCCATCTTCAAACTTGATGCCCGTAATGAGGCCTGATTGCCTCTTTTGATCGAGGGCACTGCTAAAAGATTCTGCCATAAGGATGAAGAGATAAGGTGATAAGGGGCAGCCTTGCCTTAATCCTCTTGAGGATTGGAAGGAAGGATCAGGTCTTCCATTAATGAGGGGGGCGATCCAAGGCCCGGAAATGCAGCATCTGATGACATTAATAAGGAGTGATGAGAAACCCATCCTTTGGAGAACTGCAAATAAAAAAGAATGCCTTACCCTATCAAAGGCATTGGCTAGATCTAGTTTTAGAATGAAGCCTTTCTCATTCCTTGCTTGACTTGAGTGTATGGCCTCTTGGACTAAAAGAATGGAGTCTGAAATTTGTCTGTTTGCTATAAAGCCTCCTTGGTTGTCTGATATCAGCATCGGTAGAAGAGGTTTAAGCCGAGAGGCTATGATTTTAGTGAAGATTTTATATGATGAGTTGCATAAGGATATGGGCCTGAAGCGAGAAAAGTTGGATGGCTGGTTCTCCTTCGGAATAAGAGCCAAATGGGTAGCACTTGTGTATCCACCTATTTTACCTTTTTTTTGAATCCACTTGATGTATTTTATGAGATCTTTCTTTATCAGCTCCCAGTAATCCCTATAAAAGCTGATATGGAACCCATTCGGACCAGGAGACTTGTTGGGATGAAGGGTCCAGATTGCTTCAACGATTTCTTCCTCTTTTATTTAAGCTGTCAGCTTTTTGTTTAGATCATCTGTGATTTTAGGATGCAAATGCTGTAGAAGGTCATCATAAGTTTCTTCCTCTGGCACCTCAGTTAACAGGTCCTTGAAATGCTCTGTAGCAGCTTCTTTAATATCTGCTTGTTCCACATGGTGTGTCCCTGCGCTGTCCAAGATAGCTGTGATGGTGTTTCTGGCTTGTCTAGCGGTGGCTTGCTTATGGAAGAAAGAAGTGTTCTTGTCCTCGCTTTCCAACCATACTTGTCTTGATTTGGTGCGCCACTTTTCCTCCTCCTGCCTTTTAATTTTTCTCAGTTTATTGTACATCTCTTCTTCTTGAAGTTTTTTGCTGTGGCAATAATCATTTTGCTCGATTGTGCACTGGAGTTCAGCGATTTGTAATTTTAGCTCACGCTTTTCCTGTTCTGGCTCTTTGTAATAAGATTTGGCCCATTGCCTTAGCACTCTTTGCACATTCTTCAGTTTGCTTTCCCAAATGTAGCTTGGGGAGCCCTCAATATGCTGCCTCCAGGTAAGCTGAATGATATTTCGAACAACTTGTTGTTCGCTCCAAATCTGATTAAACTTAAAGGGCAGCGGACCAAGGGCACAGTGGGTGTTCAAATCGAGGGTAATTGGATAGTGGTCTGAGGCAGCGAAAGGCAAAATGGCGGAAGTGACAGATGAGAAAGTTGACAAAAGAGAAATATTCACCAAGAATCTATCCAACCTCTCCATGATATTGTGACTGCCTAGTCTTCGATTGTTCCATGTGAACTTGCAGTTTTTTGGAGTTATGTCTATCAGGTCATCAGTGTGCATTACATTTTCCATTTGGTTCCTGAATGGGTCTGGCAGAAATTTCCCCCCTCGCTTTTCATTTGCATGAAGGATTAAATTGAAGTCACCGCCTACGATGGTATTATTGTTGTCTCCTTCTAGGATGTGATTGCTAAGAGTTTCCCAGCAATTTCCTTTATCCCTGTAATGATTGGGGACGTAAATGTTGAAGATGACAATCTGCTGATGGCTGTTATTATTTTTTAGGACTGTTTTTATCCAGTGCTGATCGACTATCTCAGATTCACATTGCCAGTCATTCTGGTTCCATATTGTAGTGATTCCTCCCGAAGCTCCTCTCGCTTCGCATATGCTTCCTCTGTAATTTTTGTACTTTCCAATGATTTTGCTGATTTCTGTTTCTCTTTGTTTCGTTTCCTGAAGTAATATAATGGATGGTTTCTCCTGCACTATAAGGTTTGTTAGAGCATTGATTTTAGCAGGGTGCCCAAGTCCCATGTTGTTCAATGAGAGTATTTTGATCATTTCAAACCTACGTTTCGAGAAGGTGCTCTGCCTCCCTTGTCTTTGCTAGCTACTTCTTGATATTTTGTGGCCTGAATGAAGGATTCTATTGGATGCTGCAGACCAAGAGCGATGTCCTTCTGTGCGTTTTCATCCTTGTGTTGCTTTGTAGACTTTCTTCCCGACTTCTTTTGTCCATCGAAGGAGGAACCCTGGTCCTCGGAATTTCTACGGGGAACTCTAGGAGGGAGAGGATTAGATAAGAGAGGGGGGTGGGCACTCATATGAGGGGAGGAGGACTGTTCTGGAGGGGAGGAGGGTTGGGCAGAGGGATTCGAGGGGAAAGGGATCAAGGGGGATGGGTCATCTTCAGGAAGGGATAGTATATGGAAAGGGTTGGTGGATGGAGGGGAATGAAGGGGATTTTCAGGGTCGGGAGAGTGAGATAGATGAGGAGGGGGAGGAAAAGGAGACGGGATATGGGCAAAGGTTTTAAGAGAAGAGGGATCAGCATCATTGGGCAAAGAGAGGCTAGGGGCAGATTTTTTTTTTTTACCACTTCCCATTGCTAATCTTGAGAATTGTTATCCACATTAATAATCTTAGTGCAGCAATTGGAAAAATGACCGTACTCATGACATACCTCACATTTGAAGGGGATATGTTCATAGTTGAGCTGTTGGATGTGTGACCATTCATCGACTTTGATCTTGATAGCTTCTGGAAGTCCTTTGCCCAGATCGACCTCGACGCAGATGTGAGCGCAGGCTTGCATGTTGTCTCTTGGTTCGCTTTTGTCAATATATTTGCCGACTGCGTTTCCAATGGCTCTTACAGAGTCATCTCCCCAGCAGTGTAATGGGAGATGAGGGAGACGAACCCAAACAGGAACTGCATTAGGAATGTCAAGCTCTGGATCAAAGTCTGGTGTCCACTTGTTTAGGTACAGACCTCTGGAGTCCATAAAATAAGGTCCGTTGCGAAAAATCAGATCCTTGTCATTCTTTGTCTCGAAATGAAAGGTAAAGTAGCCTTTCCCGCAGAATCTGATGGAAATTTTTCCTTGAGTTTTTTCCGACCAGTTTCTTTCCACCCACCTCTGGACAGTTTTAGGTGAGGGCCAAAGGCCAGTGAATTGTCCGATCAAACCTTTTTCAGCTAGAGCTAAAGCAGCCAATCTGGGCACAGTAGGAGGAAGGGTAACCTCTTGAAGTCCTTCTAATTTTTTGACAAATTTGGAGAGAGCTGGGCGGTCTCGTTGAGGCGGCAGAGAGCTAACAAGGGCAGAGAATGCCTGTTGCTGGGCAGACTCCTCCGGCGGAGTCTCCGGAGAAGCCATCAAGTGGGCGCTGACCAGAAGGCTGAAGGCGGTAGGCGACACGCGTTAGGTTTCTCTCAGAGCACGAAAAATTAAACTTCCTATTGACTCTTTTTTGTTATTCCCAACTATACTAAGGTTATTATTTTAATAAGGAGGTAATTTACTTTTAAATTTATTTGGACCTAATTTTACTTATTTCCATGAATATAATTATTTTATTAATATATATATATATAGGAATAATAATAATATTATTAATAATTTTTAAGTAATATAAAAAATAATAATAATAATAAATAAATAAATAAAAATTGACCTGGGTCCTAGAGTCGAATATAGCCGTTGGAGTCTCTGCTCCATCTATTTAACAGGTGTAGCTGGATCTGTTTCTTCAACTTGTCCTGACGATGAACCACACTAGTTGGTTCGAAATGCGTCGACAAATGTCTATCTACATGTGATTTACGCCGAAGTTATTCTTTCAACTATTATGGATCACATAAGCCTCAATTCAACTAATCTCAACTTTCTTTAGGTTTTCTACATTTGATTTTGTAAATTTAGTGGTATGAAATCTATCTATCTCCTCACCTTCTCTCTCATGTATTTCTATTTTGTTTTTAGTGTTAGGATCTATTGATGTGTTAGTATATATATATATATATATATATATATATTGCTATTTACAAATTCTTATTCTTAAATTAAAAATTGTTTATCTGTCTGCCATCATCAAATATTTTCTAGTTCTTCAAATTATCTGGAATTGCAAGTCTGTGCCTAACTTCAACAATTTACTGATAGTTAGGTTGAAAGGGTAACTTGCAGTGTTGGCAAACATTGCTAAACTATGAGCCTGTATATTATGTTTTCTAGGAATTACAACAACCTTGGTTTCTAAGAAAGTGTTTAGTATTTCTACAATGGTTCCTCTATAACAACTTAATCTAGGGTCTTTAGTCATATATACATCATTAATTTGTTTTATAACTAGTTCAGAGTCTCCCATGATAGAAACTCTTATAACTTCTAGATTCCTAACTAATTTAAGACCTAAAATTAGTGCTTCATACTTGGCCATATTGTTAGTACATTTAAAATTTAATCTGTATGCATGGCCTTCTCAGTGATCATTCTCCAGATTGTATATCCAAACTCCTGATCCTGCTCCAAACTTATTGACTGACCCATCAAACTCAAGATGCCACAATATCTCATGTTCATAATTCACATCCTCTATTTCCACAAACTTTTCCTCATCTTGACTACCTTGTTTAGTGGAAAGTTCTAAAGTTTGGACAGTTTCCTCTTGTTTTGAAACTGCAATTTATTTTGGTTCTGTATCAACATTGTCTAAAAGAGTTTCTTGTGTTTGATCAACATTATACAGGATAAAGGAATCAATGTCTGAATGTACAGAGTAGATAGGAAAGTTTTGAGGCCGATCCTGGCTACTCACCATGTATTTCATTAAAGTTTCTCGGTACAACTTCTTGGGTTGTCAAAAAGCATAAATTGTTTCATATGACATATCAAGTTGTAAAGATCCCTGAAGTTTGGCTCCCAATAATCTGGATAACAACATGCCATACTTCGGTGGGATGTCAGCAACCACAATATTCATAAGGATGCTCTTGGCAAGATATTGAACTAAGGTAACACATAGGTCTTTAATCAACCCCAAACACTTTACTTGACTTGATTCAAATGAAAATAAGTCCTTGTAAGGTCTTGTAATGTCTAGGTTCAATTTTTTCATTACCGATTTGGGCATTAAGTTGTGGGAGGCCCCAAAATCCAACATTGCATTGTGGAGAATTTTATCATGGATGCTAAGGCTAATGTAGAAAGGTGGTATTCCTCCTTCTAGTGATTTTCCATTCACATCTGGACCAAATATAAGTTCTGGTTGGTCATCAAATAGGTTAACAAAATCCTCGTTTTCGGCAATGTTTAGGGTTTGGTTTATCTGTGTTTTGTAAGTTTTATTCTTGAATAGTTTTGTTAAAGGAACTGAAATCTTTAGCTTAGATACTTCTTCTCCCAAATTGAATGGCGAATGGGCCTTCTTTGTTTGAGGGTTTTGAATTTTCACAACAGGGATTTGAGTGGGATGGTCTTCTTTTCCTTTATTAGGGACCTCTTTTTGTGAATTTTCCAATCTAGTGTTTTGAGGTGTGTCCACTGGTTTTCTAGGGAGAATTGAAATAGAGGGTTGATCATCAAAAGGTTGATTAGGGGTTATATCTACAATGGTGGGGCCAGAAGGATTCTGATTTTGTCTGGGGAGAATCTGGAGGATTTTAGAAACCGGGTCTTCTTTGATTTTCTTGGGTTGATTTGGAATTGTTTTCTTGGTTTGGTTAGGGATATCAAAATTATTTTTACTTCTTAGGTTATACTATTTATGCACTTCAAAGATGATAGAATCATAACCTTTTTTATAATCAAATGACTCTCCAGACTGGATTTGCAATTGTTGCAACATATGCAATTCCTAATCATCTTGGGTCAGAAAAACAACACCTTCATCATCTAATCCCATCAGGCTAATCTGTGTGTCTTGCTCTGGGTATTCAGGATGGGATGTTTCTGCATAATTTTCATGGAAAGGAGGCATAATATTTTGATCAGGTCCATTTTTCCAAGTGTTTTGGTTTTGGTTTTTCCTAAATTTCGAGTTTCTAACTAGAGGTGCCTGTTGATTATCCCACTAGGGTTTCCTCTCTATATTCTCTATTCTATCCATTAAATTTTCCATGCCTTTACTAAGATATCTATTTTAATGTCAGAGGGTGAAGGATCATCTTTAGGTGTTCCTCTTCTTTCATTCCTAACTCTAGCTCTTTTAGCTAATAAATTAGCCTCTACACTTACAACTACACTTTGCATATCTTCTAGGGTTGGGGGGGTTCTTTCCCTGAGCTGGAATGCCATGTCTATGTCAAAACCATCAGGGAAATTTATTAATGCTAAGTCAAGTGGGGGTCTAAGATTAACTGGAATTGCATTGTATATATTGTTAAATATGGTGCAGTAATATTGAACAGTTTCATTGGGTCTTATCCTAATATTTTCATATTCTGAAAGGATCTGTAGAGGATTCTTTTTCTTTTCCCACCTATTCAAAAATTGTTGATGAAATACTTCTAAACTATCAATACTATTATCAGACAGTGATCTAAACCATTTCCTAACATCACCAGCTAAATTATGAGAAAATAGTCTCATTTAGACATCCACAATATCAACTTCATGAAGTTCAAAGTAGTCTGTCATCTTATTAACATGGTGTTGTGCAGTGTAGTGTCCTATGCTATCATATTGAATGATTTTACTCTGGTAGTCTACTGGCATGGCACTAAGTGGAGCAGGTAAGACAAGGGGAGCATATCTATTTACCATGGTTATAAGCTAGGAAGGGCTAAGATGTGGGGTTGAGGCACTGGAAGATGATACAGTAGTGGAGGATGAACTAGGACTGGTGAGTGGTAAATGAGTAGTACTAGGTTGGTAAGGGAGTGAGGGTATGAATGGTGGTGGGAATGGACTTTAGAAGTTGAAGGGAATAATGGTGAACTAAGAGTAGTGGACAACTGTTTAGAAAGCTCAGGGATATTGGAAGTACTAACGGATGATTGTGGTGAATTCATAATATACTCATCAATTGATTTGTTGGCTTTTGGACTTCAAGGTTTGCAATGAACTCAAGATCTAGAACAATATCACAAATTTTACTTTCAGACTTTGATTTAAATAGTGACAAATCAAATTGCTCATCAAAGGGAAGATCTTCTAAAAACAACCATTCATTAGGGCATGAATTAGCTTTAACTAAGGGTGTGTGACTAGCTGAACTTTCTTATGTTTTGGATTTTCTTGAAATCAGGATGGGATTATCAAATACTAGGGGAGGGTTTGGATCTGGGTCAGGCCTAGTATAATGGCTTCTCCTCAAAGCCATAATTTCAAAAAATTTTGATTGTTTTCTTTTTGTGAGAAATACTTTTTAATAATTACTTTAAGAGGCTCAAAATACATAATTAAAATTTTCTTAAAGATTTATTGGGATTGATGATTTTTCCCCAGTATGGTTGCCACTATGTTATCACTCAGAATTTTTCCCTAGAAGTTATCATAAGAAGGAAAAGGCCGAGGTAACTACAAACTAATCTTTTAAGTATAGGCTCTAGCCAACCTATGACTTAGAGAGGGCTCTCTCTATATAATTTAACTTTGTTTTTCTGGGATTTTAGGCTAGTTCTTAAAGTTCAGGGGGTTTTGGATTTGTATTGGAAGTTGGATGGTGGAATCATTAAACAGATGGATAGAATGATATCTCTGGCTATTGGGCTATGGAGTCAAAGAAGGGCAGCAGAACTGGGATTAAATCATTAAAGGGAGTGTTCAGTGGGCAAGCTAGCAGAATGAAACATAGGTTTTTAGGTCAAATGGGTGAAATGATCTTATCCAGGGTGAGAGAGCACTTAAGAATCCTCAAACTAGGATTAAAAGGAGGAACAAAGGATGATCATGAGCAAAGGGCATTTAAGAATCCTTTACTATAGACCAGAGGGAAACTACCTGAACTAAGGAGCAATCAAGAATTCCTTAACATAAATAATTTAGAAAAAAACATAAAAAATGCATAATAGTCCTAACAGAGTGTAGTGAAGCAAGTTCTGAGCTATCGTTCCATATTAAAGAATTTAGATTCTAGATACATTTAAGATTATGGAAAGAAATTTTAAAGAAAAATGACAACACAAAGAAGATACTTTTCTGTATTTTGCACTACACATGAATCCGGTGAAATGTCTTTTCTTTATTCAATAATCCAGCTTACTGGTCCCAACAGTGATACAATAGCTTACAATATTTGATCAAGAAAACTATAGAAATTTCTAAGAATCCCCTTACATACTTCGAGTTGTGAAGTATTTATACAAAAAATTATTACAAAATATCTCAAAACAACTTGAGATTTAATCTAGGAAATACAAATATCTTCTTGCAAGAAGATAGAGACAACTAATGAATTATTTTCATGTTTTCCCTTTTATTATGGTTGTGTTGGCCTTTATTGTTGAAGTGTAGCCCTTTATGTTGGCTTGTAGTTGTGGATTTTCATGTTGGAGTCTTCTTTACTTTCATCTTTCAACTGATACTCTTTAACCCTAATACTCTTTGACCCTGTTGTGTTGTTTTTACATGTCTTACCTAGCTGTTCTGTTTTTATTGTGTAGTAAATTTATCCCAGTAAATCTGTCATTGTTTCCCACCATTTTGCATCTGGTAATTTCACATTCACCATTCTCCTGTAAATTTCATCAACCTCAGTATACTTTGCATAATTGGGCTTGGTGAGGAGCACATATTTTACCTCATGCTCAAGGAAAAATAAGTTCTCAAATGTGTCATATAACACTTTGCCTTTTTGTAGGGCTTTTAAGGATGAAGAATTGGCTTGTTCCTTAGCCAATTTTCTAATTGTATCACCATATTCCAACTATGTCATGAGCTTGTCATTGATAACCATAGGACTGGGCAGACCCTTCTCCCTCAAAATCTGAAATTTAGCCATGAACCTATCAATGGCTACCTGCATGTTGTGGCACTTTTCTTCCAAATTAAGCATAAGTTTCCTTTTGGAAAGGACCTTCCTTATTTCTACAATGGAAACAGTCCTATCTTCTATATTTATCTCCTAGAGCTCATATCTATTCTTGCTGTTGAAGAAGTGGATAAGTCTATCTGCCTCCTCTGGCTTATCTCCTAACTCCTCCTTCACTTTCTAGATAGCTTCTATAGCTATCTTTACCAGCTTTTTTTGTTCAAAAATTACTTGGATTGATGGCCAAATATCATTGACAGAGTGAATGATATTGGCCCATAGCATTTCCTTGGTTTCTCCAGTGTTAAATTATTCTCTAGGATTTTGATTCTCTCACCCATTCTCTAGGCCTTTTGTGCTTCTTCTTTCTACTTCAATTGGGAAAGTTTGTAGTTTGTTTCGAAACTTGAAACCTTTTCTTTTAACCTGTTCATTTCAGTAGCCTAGATAGACATCTCTTCCATGGCTTTGACTAGTTCTGCTGCTTTTTCTCCTGATGCACCTGCTGCTAATGTAGAATTTGTTGTTACTAGCAAGGTTGTTGCAAGTGGAGATGTAGGCGCCAAAGATGTTGCTAGTGTGGATGGCACTACTATAGAGACTGTGGGGATAACATTTGTTGAAAAGGTGGCCACATCTGCCTGTTTTAATTGGATCAAAGCTTCCAATTCCTTTTGAGTCTCTTTTAGTTGATCATTCAATTTCAAGACCAAGTCCATGAGTTCTTCATGCCCTTGCTAGGCTTTTAGGACTTCCAATGTTTGTGGATGTTGTAGCTGAGGTATTTTTAGTTGTTTATTCAATGCAGCTATGTCATCATTCTTATTTTTAATAATTTGTTCTGTAGCTTTTATATCCTTGGGGTAGTGTCCCAATTCAATCACTAAGTCCTCCAAGGACTTGATCCTAGTATCCTTGGCCTATGAGGAGGCTTTCTCTAACTGGAATTGTGCTAAGATGTTGTTTAGAGAGTTCTATAGCTGATGGGAAACTATGGCCTTACATGTGAGGGTGGTGTATATCATCTCTCCAGCCTGTTTGTGTAGCTCAATCTGGTCTATGGGATGAATATCCCTTGCCAACATTTCAAAATCTACCCTTTTGAAATCTGGTGTTGTCTTTAGCTACTGGGCTGTAGGCTTCACAAATTCATCTACAACATCCCCTGTTTAATGTCAAAGGATGACATTAGCCTTTTTTGATTGGTACGAGTCAACTTCAGGTACTGAGCATATGTTTGGGCATTAAGCCTCTCATTTCTAGCTTTGATTTCTTTATATCTTTCCTTGATATCTTGGTATTTGTCTGCAGGCATTCTGAAGGAAGATACTTCGACACTGAGCTACCTTTCCAACATCTAAGATTGTGATGTGGAAGGCTCTTGCATGCCTCCAGATGAAGTGGTAGACCTACTTCTTTCTGCTCCTATATTTATGACCTCAACTGAGTCTTCAGTATATTCCTGCTCAAAGGCTGGATTTAGCCTTTGTCTCTTGTTTGGTTCCTGCTGTAAATCAGAGGTTGTTATTCTTGAAGTGGAAACCCTTTCTTTGTTTCTCTTTGGGATCTTCTCCTCATTCTGAGCAGTCTACATAACTCGAGGGGTACTCATGGTTCTTTCTGGTTCTTCTGGTACCTGTAGAAAAGAGTTGTCATCAAGCTACTTTTCTAAATCAATTAGAGCATTCTCTACATCTACTCTTGTGCTGTTTTGGTCTACTAGGGTACCCTCCACCCATTCTATCTGATTTGCATATGCTTCTATTTCAGGTATGGGATGGTGAATGAAAGGTCCTAGCTTGACCTTTTGTCTCTTCCTTGTGATAAATTCCAAAGGATCATATCTCCAGACAAAACTCCTTTGGAACTTCATATTTTGTAATATCAAATCTACCTCTTTGCTAGCCTCTCTAGAGTTGCATATGAAGAGGCCTAGTTGGTCTTTTACTTTGAAATTTGCCTTCTTCTTGGTATTGATGAAGTTTACTTCATCTGTTGGCATTATAATGCATGTGTTGTACTTGATGGCAACCCACTTGTAGTAGAACAAGGCTCTGGTATATGGCAACTAGATGAATCTACAGAAGAGATATCAGATGGACAGAATGCATGACAGGAGTGTTTTGAAATGTAGGGCAGCTTCAAGAAATTAGTTCAGAAAGAAACTCACTCAGATGACAGATCATAGTACTGTAGGTTGACAACACAGAGTTACAAATTAGACTACACAGAATGAAGAGAGAGAGGTATATGCAGGTTCACTAGTGACCAAACTGCGTATACACACGGGTTCACTGTATACAAGTCACATATACATACACACACACTTTCACAAAAAGAAAAGCGTGTATACCTTGGAAAAATAAATGTTTGGTCCGAAGTATTTGGTCCATGGTATTTTGATCCATGGTATTGGTCCAAGGTATTGGGTCTGAGGTATTGACCCTAGGTATTTGGTCCATGGTATTGGTCCTAAGTGGTTTTGGACCATCCTATTGAGAAATGCCTAAAACTATAAAAGGAGGAGAAGATCATCATTAGGCCAAGGTGTGCAAGTATCGAATATTTGATATAATGTGAAATCTAATATGTAGGTTATTGGCTTATGGTGTTGTGCTGGATCTGAATTGAGGAAGAACCTTAGCGGTTGATGAAGGATAAGATCTAATGATCCATCAAGATCTTAAGGCTTGTTGTGAATTATATGTATCTGAATAACTGGTGCATGTTGTAGTCTGTAAATATGACTATCTCGGTATGATTGATGTCTGGAACAGTTGTTATGTTTAAATCATCTTTTATAGATTTGTACACAAGTTCACTTTAGAAAAGAAGCATATACATGCTAGTTCTGCATATCAAAACAACGTATACATCATAAATTTGATTTGAAGATCTATATGTTGGTTCACTTTGAGGAAAGCGCGTATGCACGCAAGTTCGATACATGGAAGTAATGTATACCTTATAAAATATGTTTTATTTGCTTCTGTTTGTTGTTGCAGTGTTTTGGGTTATTGCTTGGGTTCTGGTTACTATATTCTAGTGACAGAATTCTGAATGATTAGAGTGATTGATTGATTCGGTTGTGGTTGGTTCAAAAAGGAGATTGGTTGATGCAAATATTTTTGATGATTGAATGATGTTGTTGATGGATCGAGTCTGAAAAATTATGAAACGTGGTCCTTGGAAGAAAAGAGAAGGTTGTAGCCTTGTGTAGGCCAACACCTACGTACTAGTAAACATATTAGCTAGTACAAGAGCTAGGGGGTTGTAGCTCCCTTCCAATAGAAGCTAGA
>APFE031738443.1:25019-121983 GCA_000404065.3 Pinus taeda
ATTGACTGTAAATGGTGGTGGAAGGCAGTTGCAGAGGTTCCTACGGTACTGGAATGGACTGATGAACGAGTTGGACTATTTGCAGCGTCTATGGAGCAATGGTGGAGATTTGTGAGCAATTTGGCTGTTTGCAGGGGTCACAATGACTTTCTGAGTTCTCAAAGGTGAAATGGCGAAAAGAGTGAAAAGAGGGGTAAATAGGCTTTTATAGGAAAATGGTTAATTTTGGTAGGTTCACTTATTGATGAACAATGACGGTTTTCGTTTGGAAGGGGGAAGTCGTTTGGGAGTTCCATCACACCACTTTTGTGGCATGGGCAGTATTCTAGAGGGGTCTCCCAATTCCATTCAACATTTTCCACATAGCATCGGGGGCCAAGGGGAAAGCTGCCTTATTGGGCAGGTAAAGGGTGGATGTCGGGCCGACCCGATATGCTTGTGAGGCGTTCGATGTGGAGGAGGGACAATTAATGGTGATTGGGAGATGGGAGTTGTGCGGGGGTGAATGATGTGATTTAATGGAGGGCCTGAAGACTTAATTGCGGTGGTTTCGGGATTAGTTTAAGGACTAATCCAAGTTTAGAGGATCGAGTCAGACTGTAATGAGGGATTAGGGACTGAGGCGGGGGTTTTAATTTTTTTTGCGGGATAAGTTGTAGTAACATAGTTTATAAGTAAACCAAAGGGTGGGGTTAATTTATATAAGGGAGTTAAATATATACGGGGTAATGGGCATTTCAGGATTTTTATATATTTAATTAAAAAGTTAATATGAAGTGAAAGGAGCGGAAGGGGCATTGTGCTTAGGTACATGAAATTTTGTGTGTTTTCCATATACCTAGTACTTAGGATAAATGTATTTGGTCAGTTTTTTACATAAAACATGTTTATAAAGGGGTTTTCCTAGGCAAAAGAACTTAACCTTAGGAAAAGGGGTTTGGTTAGGGGGATCAATTAATTATAAGAGAATTTAACTCCTTTCCTTCTTAAGTCATCAAGACGAGGGTCTGGTCCCACCAGAAGTCAAAGAAATGCTTTGAGCCATTTTGACTTAAAAACTATAGGTATTAATATTTTTGTTATGAAAGGGAAATTAGTGAGTGTTCTAGGGGTTGAAATGAGTGAGGGGATGTTAAGTAAACCAAATTGTGAACCATTTCTTTTGTTTTGTTGAACACTTATGCATATTTAAATTATTCATTTGGAACAATGACATTAGTACTTTTTGTATCAACTACATGAACTTTCTATAACCTTTCTACTACTTACCCACTTACTCATCCTACCATTTTGTTCTTCACTTTATTTGGGCGCAATTAGGCTATAAAACCCTTATCAATCTTTTCTTTTCTTTACAAAATAAACTATCTAATTCTAATGTTATATCCTCCAAGGGCTCAGATTAAACTGATGAGCTTCTTTTATTCACTCTACCTATCTAATGATCTGTCAAGATTACACTATTTCGTCATATTTATTCACTACCTATGAACATAAAATTCAAAGCATGAAATCGCCAAGTTTAAACTTTTTGACTATCATGGATTGTGGCAGAAGTAACACACTGCACACAATCATTTATTATGCATAAAAAGTAAATAGTAGTGGCATTTTGACTTGCACACTTTCATGGTCTATTTTTGTCTTTTGGGGTTCATATATTTCATTTTTTTGACCTATTTTCATTCTTTTTGTCCTTTGATTATTCTTTTAGGACATACCCTCTTTAAATTTTTTAATATTTTTAATATGGAAAACATTTGTGAAAAGCAAAGTTATGTACAATATTACAAGGCTTAACCTTAGTCAATCAAAGTTATGACTCTTATTGATATAGGAACCTAATAGGACCCATGATCATAGTATGTCAACTCATAATGAGACCTCCTAACCCTCAATTAATCTGTTTATTAAAAAAAAAAAAAACTCTGATTATGATTGACCTCAGATAGGTTACTTAATAGGTGGGGAAGAAAATCTACTCCTTAAGAGCGTAGGATGGCGTGAAAAGTTTTTAATTACTACTCTTTACTAGTTGATCGTGCTACCCTAAAGAATTATTTAAAAACATCTAAGATAACGACTACAAAAATATCTTGAGTTGGTCATGGTAGGGTTCTTATCAAATCTTGTTAGATTTTTGTAGGCGTGGTCCACCATAGGAGGTTTTTCATCAATCCCTTCGAAGAGGGACTTGAAAAGGTTTTCTAGATGATAGTTTGTTAAAATAGGAGAAAAGTATTACATGTAACTTATAACAATACCCTTCATTGACATATTGATCAATAATCAAAGTCATTTTATAAAATATGAGGTATTAAGTGTGAAGTTCTTTTGACAAGTCTCACCACAAGAGTGCATAATAATAGAAATTTCAAAAGATGTGCTTTTAGGGAAACACAATTTCAAGAGTGTTGTTATACATCTTTATTCATTACTCTCGTATTACCCTACCCTATTTTTAAAGAGAGAAATATCACCTTTAAGTGTAAGCTATTTCCAATGTAGCCATGTGCAAAACAAAATGTTGAATCTACTCACACTTAGTTTTAAAGAATAAACTTCAAGACGTATCAGAGTATGAGAAACCAATTTCTTTAATTGATATGGTACCAAGAGTTGCTGAATGATGAAGGAATAAGATGTGTTGATGACTTCTTGAAACCAGGATTCAATTAAATCAACATATTTATGATTCTCCAACTTATGCAAGTCTTCCACAGTTTGATAGTCACTCTCTTGGAGGCACAAGGGATCTGGTGAAAGACAAAAGATAAATCCCTCAAACTTGGGCTCAAATATGTTCTTTTCAGATTGATAAAAATGGTTGAGAGAAATTCTAGGGTTTTGAGCTTCAACAACATTTTTAGAATAAGTTCCAATGAAATATTTCTCCTTCGATGGTCTTTGAATTATATCTTCTTGGGGTGAATGTTCTATGGTAATGGGGGAAGTTTCCAAATTCATTCCCTTTTCCAACATGGAAGGTGTAAAAATTTGTTCAATAGGGGAATTAGAGGGAAGAATAGGTGTTTCAAATTGTTGTGAAACCTAATGGTTTAGATTAGTGTTTAGGATATGTTTTGGGCTAGGGTTTTGGTTAAGGCTTGGATTAATATTTGTATTTGGATTAGGATTAGGCTTTGGACTAGGGTTAGATCTAGGTTTCTGATTAGGGTATGGGATAGGGTTAGGTCTAGAGTATGGATTAGGAACAGGTCTAGGGTATGGGCTAGGATTAGGTCTAGAGTGTGGATTAGAGCTAGGTCTAAGGTATGGATTAGGGTTTGGGCTAGGATTATGGTAAGGTTGCACATGCAGCTGGGACCATGGAGGAGGATGACTTGATGATGCATTGGAAATAAATTGTGGTTGTTGTTGATGCTCATGTAATTGAATTTGCATGGGAGATTTCTCTAGAGAGAAGGATCCAACACGTTCTTGAGACCATGGGGATATCTAGATCGAGGATGAGGTCCAAGGAGAGGGCCACTGTGGCCATGAAGTAAGGTATTCATTTGGATGAGGACTAGAAATTTTCCCTGAAACTGCAAGATTATAAACATGTTGAGGAACCTGCTTAGGATAATAAACATTATTCCAAGTATCAAATGGTGATGGGTTTTGAGTTATACCTGGTAGTTTATTCGATCCTTTACTTGATTTCCTGAGTACCCTTAGTAGTCCTGGTAGTGATGGGAAATGTTCTGTTAAATGATCCTCTTCACAGATTTTGCAAACTTTCTGGCTACTAAGTGGACACTTTTCAAGGAAGTGTTTCTTTCTACAGTTGGCACAAAAGATAAGCAGTCATTCATCATCCTTCTTTCGTTCCTCCTGCAAATAATCCAATTTTGAAATCAAAGATTTAATAATATTATTTTTATGTTTAAGTAAAATATTAAAATGTTCACTTGTTAATTATTCATTGGATGAGTTGTATGTCTTTGTAGTGGCTTCAAAACTCCTCATTGAATCATTCCTCGAAATACCAGTTTCATGTTTTCAACAAGAAACTATTACATTTTTATCACATGGATGTTAACATATATGATGTAGGGTGGGGGGTGGGTTTGAGGGGTGTGTTTTCTTACAACGACCAGAGAAAATGAAAAACCTTAAAGCAAAAAATATATGTAAGAAATAAATAAATTCAAAGAACATAAAATTGCAAGAGAAACTAGGTGAAGAAAAAATCCAAATCCAACAGGTCACCAAGGTCGATCCCCTAAGCGTGTCCCCGACAACGACACCAAAATGTTGGGTGCAGTATAGGGAATATTAATGTACCAACATTTAATTGTCAATCTGGGAGTTTGTGAACTTCGAGGCGTAGCACTAGAAGTCCCAGAGAGAGCCCCTCGCAACCTCCAAAGAAAATTCTAGTCTAACTTGCGCATTAATCTCAACAAATTAAATGGAATACTATACTTTAAAGGAAATTTGAGAAAACAACAATCCTAACAATTGAAATCATGTGAAAACAAAATGCAATCATGTATTATTTGTAGTTGCGAAAGGAAATCCTAATTATGGGAAAATAGAAGGTAAATCCTAATTAGAAACCAAGTAATGCCAGAACAACATCAAAATGGAAGATTGTAAATGCTGGAATAAATTCAAGACCAATTCAAAACCATTCTTTATACAAATCAAAATAACAAATCTACACTAATTATGCCACATCTATCTCTATGTAACAAAAATCCTTTTCAAGAAATTACAACCTGAAAGCATGAGCAAACCTTGGCAAGTAAATTTATTGTGTAAACAAATCTATGAAAGAAATTGATCCCATATAAATTCTCTCACCTTCTTTGTCCTTAAAAGTAAATCTTGGGAAGTTGACCAAAATTCTAAAGGTAACCACAATGGGGGAGAAACACTGTTGATTTCAAACATAATGTAGTTTCCTTTCATCAATGTCGACTCTACAATATACAAGAATCACAATTTTGAAGGATAGACATGTATATGCGGTCTCTTCTTCTAATTAATATGCGGTCTCTGTAAGCATAGTCATTTAAGATTTAATAAATACTTTGATACCTCCAAAACAATAATTACTCAGAAAGGGGGAAATCGATCTCATATTCTGGAGCATGAACCTGTTGGATCTTGACCAATATAAATAATTTAAATTGCACATTAAAAACTCATAGAGGCAGGGTATCAATGCATAAGACAACCTTGTGAATAGAAAACAACTGGAGGGACATATCATGACATGCAATCTGATCTAATATTCAAAAATAAATAAATAAATAAATCTAAATTGCAAGAACATTTCTTCCAATATTGTATTCACACAACAAATCAAATGACATCAATTTTAAAGAAGGAAAGAGACTGAAAAGAATTAAATATTATAATATGATCTTCCACACATTTCCCACACAACAAATGAAAATTTAAACACAACCCAACCTAATCTTGAAAGATCCAAAGCGATGTCAAGTTGGTCTGGTGGCCAACCCAGCCATCTCACACCCTCTATCAATGACCTATTTCACACAGAGATTAAAATCATAAAACACATAAAATGATTAAACAGAACATAGTTTGAAATGCCTTGATTAATCTTTGAAATCACAATCTTTACATTATGCAGGCAAAGATTAGACCGCAACAAACAGAGGGAGTGACCCACAGACTAACAATGCCTTCATAATGCTATATTGGGACCGTCTCCTCCCCTCTTCTTTCTACACATTCCTTTTGTGCATGTATATTTTCTCTAGAAGATCTCTAAGTTTATATAGATATTGGAATTACAAATTGGGCTATTAGCAAGACAATCAAAATATAGAAGGGACAAATTAAAAATCATAATAGTTTTCCATGGATAAAATTAGATTTGCAACTGAATGTCGAATAAAGGAGTTGAATCTGGTACATAAGGGATTGTTTTGGTAAATCATTCCTCTTTTCTTCGTATGAGGTTTTTGGTGGACCAAGTGCATATTGACCAATTAATTGCTTCCCTATGATTCAAACTGTTAGCCAAGTAATGTCCTCCAGATTTGAGTAGTCTACGCACTCCTTAACTCCAATGTAGGAACGTAAGTATGGTGTAATAACTTGAAGCATAATGCAGGACTGTGATGCATTGCATACTCTTCTTTATGACCATGCGTTCTAGTGGATGAGGTCGGTAAGGGTTCCCACGAACCCAACATTCATGTACGTTGTTACATCTTTTTTCTCAATGGAGAATAAACCATAAGCATGAAGAATATCATAGGTCTATGGATATGTATCAAATGCCTTACACCAATCATGAAGAACCCCAATGAGTCCATGGTCATAAATCACAAGAAACATGTTTGGTTCACTCATAGGAACTACATTCATTGCCCATTAATTGATATGTTGATCCAGAAGTGCTATAGCATACTCCCCAAGGATAGCCATCATGTCCATCACATTTTTAAATTTTTGTCTCTTCCAGCCAAGCCTGTGTAAGTAGATTTTCACAACCATATTCCATTATCTAGTTTCTGCAATTTTTTTTTTTTGCTAGATATGCATCTATCTATGCAGACTCCAATCTCTTAGCCAAAGTATGCTTAGATCATACTTGATGTGTAGTGCATGGTGCAATAATTCTTCAGAGTGCAGGAAGCCATCATAAAATGGTGTAGGAATCCCAATACAAGAATATGTTGCATCGTACAAGATGGTGAATACAGGACCAAGGCTTGTTGGCATAGGAGAGACATGTATAAAAACATGATCAACTCAATTTTAAACCTACAAGCACACAAACTATTATTAATGATGTTTAAATTTCGTTAAAACAAGGGAAATAGTAAATACTTGCGACAATAACCATTCAAACTAAACAAAAGCATGAGGAATTTTGAGTAAAAGGTGATATAATGCAAGACAAAATAGAGGCCTAACATCCCCCCATGCTGACCATATTTCATGTCCCCATGCAAGGAAATAAATTTTTGTATTGTCACTCCCTTGCAAAAAAAAAATAAAAAACATTTATAGGCATTCGTAATAGTGTTCTTGCAATTCTGTGTGATCAGCATTTCCTACATTAGATAGAGCTTGTTCTAAAAACAGAGTGTTTGCTAGACTCTTTATTTGTTTAGACCGATTTCAAGAAGATCTAACACAAGGGCTGCCATAGGAATACTAAATTGCAAGGATGGTGTTATTACTTGAATAAAATAACCAGCTTTTAAAAATTTCCAAAAATATCTTAAATGCATCCTTGATCAAAAGTTTCACTTTAATATCCTCATTATAAATATGAGTGACATTATTTGAAATCCATGGTGTTAAAAGTAGACATAATAATACCTTCCCATAGTGACCATTTTACCACTATCCATGTATATTTAAAGCTCCTCTTATCTGGGCAAAGTTAATTACTTGCACTAAGGATCCCATGTCCATTAAAAAAAAAAAAAAAATCATTCCAAAAAGGTAGAACTCCAAGGGTTAATACCAGAAGGGTTTTAATTCCATTCTCAAAGAGATATGATAATGAATTCAGGGAAAGACAAAAATAATCAATTAAATCATAATGTAAAATTAACTTTAATACCATAGGCATGGCCTTGTTGCCAGCAGGTGTCTATAGCCTTGATAGGGATTCCTTTTAACCCCATGAAATACTTGTGTCCCACCTATTAGATATAGATTTAGAGTCATTTAAGAGCATTTAATTTTTCTCTTTTTTTAGAAATTAATTGAAGGTCATTGTCTTGGCTTGGTAACTGGCTAATGACAGTTCCATTCACAAGAGCTAACAAGAATGAACAAGTCGACTCGTGATGAGACCTCTTGTATTCCATCTTTTTCAGCTGAAAGCCATTACCCTAGCTTGGTGACCAGTAGTGGTAATGTCATTCTCCTTAGGACCCATGATCATAGTAGGTTAGCCTGTAATGTGATCTCCTATCTCTCAATTAATCCATTTATTTAAAATAAATAAAAAACTTTGATTATGATTAACCTCATATAGGTTACTTAATAGGCGAGGAATAAAATCTACTCCTTAAGAGCACAGGATGGCGTGAATTTTTTTTAATTACTACTCTTTATTGGTTGGTCGTGCTACCCTAAAGAATTATTTTAAAAAACATCTCAGATAATGACTAAAAATATTTCTCAAGTTGGCCATGCCAAGGTTCTTATGAAATCTTGTTAGCCTTTTGTAAGTGTGATCCGCCATAGGAGGTTTTGCATCAATCCCTTCGAAGAGGGACTTGAAAAGGTTTTATGGATGATAGTTTGTTAAAATAGGGGAAAATTATTACATGTAACTTATAACAATACCTTTCACTAACATATTGATCAATAATCAAAGTCATTTTATAAAATATGAGGTATTAAGTGTGAAGTTCTTCTGATAAGTCTCACCACGAGAGTGCATAATAATAGAAATTTCAAAAGTTGTTCTTTTAGGGAATCACAATTTCAAGAGTGTTTTTATACATCTTTATTCATTACTCTCGTATTACCTTACCCTATTGTTAGAGAGAAAAATATCACCTTTAAGTGTAGGCATACTTCCAATGTAGCGACATGCGTAACAAAATGTTGAATAAACTTGAACACATACCAGAGTATGAGCAACCAATTGCTTTAATTGATATGGTACCAAGATATGCTGAATGATGAAGGAATACGATGTGTTGATGACTGCTTGAAAATAGGATTCAATGAAATCCACATATTTATGATTCTCCAACTTATGCAAGTCTTCCACAATTTGATAGTCACTCTCCTAGAGGAAAAAGGGATTCGATGAAAGACAAAAGATAAATCCCTCAAACTAGGGCTCAAATATCTGCTTTTCAGATTGATAAGAATGGTTGAGAGAGATTCTAGGGTTTTGAGCTTCAACAACATTTTTAGAAAAGGTTCCAATGAAAGATTGCTCCTCTAATGCTCTTTGAATTATATCTTCCTGGGGTGAATGTTTTGTGGTAATGGGGGAAGTTTCCAAATTCATTCCATTTCCCAACATGGAAGGTGTAACATTTTTTTCAATATGGGAATCAACGGGAAGAACAGGTGTTTCAAATTTTTGTGCAATTAATGGTTTAGATTAGGGTTTAGGATATGTTTTGTGCTAGGGTTTTGGTTAAGGCTTGGAGTAAGATTTGGATTAGGATTAGGATTAGACTTTGGACTAGGGTTAGATCTAGGTTTTGGATTAGGTTATGGGCTAGGGTTAGGTCTAGAGTATGGATTAGAGCTAGGTCTAGGGTATGGATTAGGGTATGGGATATGATTAGGTCTAGAGTATGGATTAGGGCTAGGTCTAAGGTAGGGATTAGGGTTTGGGCTAGGATTAGGGTAAGGTTGCACATGCAACTAGGACCATGGAGGAGGATGACTTGGTGATGCATTGGAAAGAAATTGTGGTTGTTGTTGATGCTCATGTAATTGAATTTTCATGGGAGATTACCCTAGAGAGAAGGATCCAAAACATTCTTGAGGCCATGCAGATATCTGGCTCGAGGATGAGGTCCAAGGAGGGGGCCACTATGGCCATGAAGTAAGGTATTCACTATGAGGAGGACTAAATTTTTTCCATGAAACTGTAGGATTATAAACATGTTGAGGAACCTGCTAAATTTTTTACATGAAACTGTAGGATTATAAACACGTTGAGGAAGCTACTCAGATAATAAACATTATTCCAAGTATCAAATGGTGATGGGTTTTGATTTACACCTGGTAGTTTATTCGATTCCTTACTTGATTTCTTGAGTACCCTTAGTAATCTTGGTAGTGATGGGAAACGTTTTGTTAAATGATCCTCTTCACAAATGTTGCAAACTTTTTGGCTACTAAGTGGATACTTTATAAGGAGGTTTTTCTTTCTATATTTGGCGCAAAATATAAGAAGTGGTTTGTCATCCTTCTTTTGTTCAAATGGGTGGAGACTTGTCAAGCGTCATTAAACATCTTGAAGGAAAATCCAGTAAGTGCTCCCATCTTAGTATACCTGGACTGGAATAATAAATTGTATGTACATATCGATGCCTCAGGAATTCTCTAGGAACAGTGTTGGCACAACCATGAGAAGGGAACTTGGATCATCTGATTTACTTTGCAAGTAGGAAATTGGTGACTGTAGAAAATAACTACACCATGGCCGAGAGAGAAGGATTAGCCATGTTGTACTCCTTGAAAAAGTTTCAGCACTATTTACTTGGAGCCCCATTGAAATTCTTCACAGATCAATTGGTATTAAAATACTTGGTCAACAAGCCAGTCTAAGAGGGAAGAATCTACAAGTGGCTATTGTTGTTCCAAGAGTTTACAATTGAGGTCATCATTAAAACAGGTCAGTTGAATGTGGGACCTGATCACCTCTCAATACTAGAATCAGGGGAAATGGAGGCTCCCTTGATGACCAACTATGAGACGTTGATTTATTCCGCATAGAAGCAATACCAGATTGCTTGGAGGAAATCACATTTTTCCTAGTAACAGGGCAATTTCTGGAGGGATATACTGTGACGTAGAAGAGACACATGGTGGTGCAAGCGACTGACTATCAGTTGACCACATGACATTTATATAATATGAGCATCGATCAGGTCTTACGGTGGTGTCTCCTCTAGCATGAAAGGCAAGATGTCCTATGGGAGTGCCACTCTTGGGTTGCGGGAGGACATGTCAGAGGAAAAGCAATGGACATGAAGGTTTTGTAAATAGGGTTATGGTGGCCTAAACTCTATAAGGATGCCAAAGAATATGCGAAAGGGTGTGATGTATGTTAGAGAGTTGGAAAAACGTCACGTTATGATGATTTACCATTACATCTTATACGTGCAGTATAGATCTTTTAGAAGTGGGCAGTTGATTTCATCGGTATGATCAATCCACTGGTGCATCATTCTCAGGCACGTTATATCATCATAGCTACCGAGTATCTCACACGATGGGCAGAGGTGGCACTTATGAAATATTGTACATTAGACACAACCACAAGGTTCATTTTTGAAAACACCATATCAAGGTTTGGGTTCCCAAAAAGCCTGACGTGTGACCAAGGAAATCATTTTATAAATGAAACAATTACATCTCTCCTACAAAATTTCCTACTCCAACATCATAAGAGCAACCCATACCATCCTCAGGCTGATGGGATGGTCGAAGCCTTCAACAAGATACTTGAAAAGGGACTAACAAATATATGTTTGGTGAGTCAAGACAATTAGGATGAGCATGTACCAGCCACATTATGGGCGTACAAAAAAACAAGAAAGCGATCACACAAGAAAACACCTTTCCAGTTGGTATATGGATGGGAAGTCATGGCACCAACTGAATTTGCAGTACCAAGCATCTTCATTTCTCAAGCTACAAAGATGACAAATAATGCATTTCTCTAGAAGTGCTTGGAGGAATTGATGGAATTAGACGAAGCCATATCTCTAGCCAAATTCCACCAATTTGTTGAGCAAAGGAGATACAAGGAATGTCACGACAGGCACATTAAGAAAAATATTTCACAGTTGGAGGGAAAGTTTTATTATATGACAACACATTCCAAAAGTTCTTGGGCAAGTTGTAGATGCATTGGTTAGGTTCGTTCATAGTTGTGAAAATCAGGCAGTCCAAAGCGATGAAGCTCGTGCAACTAGATAGAATATTGATACCAAGATGGGTGAATGGAGCATGCCTAAAGCTTTTCCATAGAAATTTCACAACTGTAGAACAAACCGATATATGCAATGTCCTAAAGCATAATACTTGTTCTACTTCTACAAAACATTAAGCAGAAGCATAATCGAAATCATGAGCAACATCAAGTAGAAACATGCATAACTAATCAAGGGAATTAATCACACATAACACAAGATATATCCAACGGAAAGCACCAGCATAAAACCCCAACCATGTATTATCAATCAAGTGGAAATCCTCTTCAACATACAAAAATAATTAGCTCTCAAGCTATCCAGATCTCAATGAACTATGAAGATATAAAGATATGTCTCATGAACCACCCAAGCCCTGTTTATATAGGCTTTCCCTATGTTCCTTATGTAGTTTGCTTAGGAAATAATAGCAAAAGAATATGCTATTAATTCCAACATACCAAAAACAACCAATGGTCCATCTACGTATTCCTTGAGAACACTAGTTCCTCAACCATGCAAAGACTACTTACTAGAAATAGTTAAGCATTTGATAGCACACTGTCCCACATCTGATCCAAGTGGGTCTTTGACAAAACTAACATGCAACAGTTATCCATGAGTGAATCCACAGTTATCTAAAATAATAGTTGTCACATGCATGCAAGCATTAACAAACTATATTTTATTATTTTAACAACTTGTTAAAATAATCTAACTGGACTTGACTAGTTAGAACTAAGTCAACTGATTATCTCATTATAGAACTGAACCTTATCTCCTTTAATCAAGGGATAAATTCCTAAATCAAGAGAGAAAATAATTGCATGATCTCACAAAGACTTCAAGTTTAATTTTCCATAATTAATTAACTCATGGAGATTAATTAATTAATATTTTAAACTGTTGTTAAGACCAAAATTAAATTTTACTTCCTATAGATAGACTAGGGACTGCTATAAATAGGATTGGACCCAGAGATGCTATTTTTAGAACTTTCTATTTTTAGCAGTTTCACCTCTCAACCAATGTGGCCAATGACCTCACTGGCCAAACCGCTATTTTTAGACATGCTATTTTTAGCAAATTCTAAATTTAACATTTCTTGTTTCACATTTTTCAACACTCCCTCTCAAGAATAAAGGCTTTCTCTCGAACCCGATCTTATAACTCTAGAATGTTCTGCATGTAACACATCTACCCGGTCCACTTGCCCCAACAACACTTGGAACAAAAACACTCCCAACTGACCACTCTGTTGGGCTAGGAACATACTCTGATGCTGAAGCTCTACTTGCTGCTGACAAGTGCTCCCTCTCTGACATCTGCACTACTGCAACATCTCCATGCATCTTGCACCATTGCACACCTCTCTGTGCCACTAGCATTGTGCAAAACACTTGTGCCTCTCGCATTGTTGCAACCTGCTAGCTATGCGATGTCCTGGGATTCCCTACATTGTCGCTCTCTCTGACGCTCCATCCGCATCTGTCTCTACGCAATCAATCAGTTCCTGCTACTCCACATCAGGGCTCTCATAGCAAGGTATCATCCAAGAGGTTGGGTACCTCAAGGATCCTGCCCCTCCTCCTTGGGATGATCACTCCATATCACCCCACCTCCTACCTGGAGGTATGACTGCATGTGATCCCTCTACCCACCTGGCTCGAAGTTTCCCCCTATTGGAGGTCTCTGCATGAGTAGATGTCTCTACTTGATCTCCACTCAGCTTCCCTTGTTGTGGTTGCTCCATAACCTCCTGAAGCTGCTGCACCAATCATGGCTCCTCCACAATCGTTTGAGACTTCTTTTGGGTCTGCATGTTGAGAGGTAATATACCCTCCCTCTCAACCACCAAGTCTCCATTAGTTACTTTGCTACTCAAGGCTTTGCATGCATCTTGAACCTCAAGAGAATATAGGTTCTTGACCCGTGAACCACTCTGCTTCACCTGTCTAGTGATGATGTGTCTAAGGAAAACCTTTCCCTTACTAAAGACTACATCATAGGCTCTGTCTTCTAGCATCGCGATCGACACCAAGTTTCTCTTCAGTCCTGGTACATCCTTGACATCAGTCAAGGTAAGGCGAGATCCATGCTCCCTTTGAAAAATAACCGTGCCTACACTTGATACACTATAATTCTCATCATTACCCACCACTATGAGTATCTGGAGATCTTTCTCCTCCAAAGTACTGAACGAACTCTTGTCACCGGTCATGTGGAAAGAAGCTCCACTATCAAGAAACCAACCACTTCCCACCACGGATGAAACCATGCATGCGAAGAATGTGAAATCCAACTCAAACTATGAAGCAAGTGCCTCACCTTCAAATCCTTCCCCGAATCCCTTCTTGGATTTCCTCCGTGGAAAATTTATAGCATAATGGCCCACCTCATGACAATGAAAGCATCGTACTTTCGATTTGTTAACCTTCTTTGCATCATTGGAAGAACTGGATTCAGAAAGAGAAACTTTCTCCTTCCCCTTCTTCGCCTTACTCGCTAAGGCACAGTTCTCCTCATCATGCATGGATGAAGAACTGTTTGTGGTGCTCCATCTGATCTCCTCTTGCATCAAATCTGACCATAGTCATTCCCAATCTGGCAGTTTCTCCCTTCCATTCACCAAGTCCTGGTAGCTATGCCAGCGCTTAGGAAGACCAAGGAGTGCTCGACTCACCATATCCTCATCCGATGTCGTGACCCCTACACTTGCAAGCTCATCCCTACATGTGATGAGCTTGGTCAGATACATAGAGATCATCTCATCCCTTTCACACTTGATATTTCGAAGTTTGTCCTTCAGTGCTAGCTTCCTATGATCACTGCTATTCTAATATAAATCTTTCAATGTTTTCCACATTGCATGCAGAGTCTCCTTCTCATGGAGGCTTGAGACAATGTGATCTCGCACTCCCTCCAAGAGAATTCTCCTAGCTCTAGTCACACACTTCCTCCATTCCACTTGCTTAGTCTTGCTAGTAGGCCTAGGAATTTCTTGATCAATGAAATCCTTAAGGCCATTATCTTCCAAAACTACCTCCATGTGATCCTGCCAAGCTATATAGCTTGAGCTTCCATCAAGGGCATACTCCAGCCTCAAACCATAGAACGCCATCGATGAAATAGATGTGATAAGAACTTGAGATCTATATCTCAAATAATAAACTTCGAATTTCTCCTACTAGTATATTGTTCTTGGTTGATCTCCTGTGCTCCGATTCCATGTAGAATTTTCCTATAATTTTTCTACACATCAACTAGCTCTGATACTATGTAGAAATTTTTCTACAAATCAGCTAGCTCCAATACCATGTAGAAATTTCACACCTGTAGAACAAACCGATATATGCAATGTCCTAAAGCTTAATACTTGATCTATTTCTACAAAACATTAAGCAGAAGCATAATCAAAATCATGAGCAACATCAAGTAGAAACATGCATAACTGATCAAGAGAATCAATCACACATAACACAAGATATATCCAAGGGAAAGTACCAGCATAAAACCCCAACCTTGTATTATCAATCAAGTGGAAATCCTCTTCAACATACAAAAAGAATTAGCTCTCAAGCTATCCAGTTCTCAATGAACTATGAAGATATGAAGATATGTCTCATGAACCACGCAAGCCCTATTTATATAGGCTTTCCCTATGGTCCTTACGTAGTTTTCTTAGGAAATAATAGCAAAATCATATGTTATTAATTCCAACATATCAAAAACAACCAATGGTCCAACTACGTATTCCTTGAGAACACTAGTTCCTCAACCATGCGAAAAATACTTACTAGAAATAGTTAAGCATCTGATAGTACATTGTCCCACATCTTATCTCAACTGGGTCTCTGACAGAACTGACATGCAACAGTTATCCATGAGTGAATCCTCAGTTATCTAAAATAATAGTTGTCACATGCATGCAAGCATTAACAAACTATATTTTATTATTTTAACAACTTGTTAAAATAAGCTAATTGGACTTGACTAAGTTAAACTAACTCAATTGATTATCTCATTATAGAACTGAACCTTATCTCCTTTAATCAAGGGATAAATTCCTAAATCAAGAGAGAAAATAATTGCATGATCTCACAAAGACTTCAAGTTTAATTTTCCATAATTAATTAACTCATGGAGATTAATTAATTAATATTTTAAACTGTTGTTAAGACCAAAATTAATTTTACTTCCTATAGATAGACTAGGGACTGCTATAAATAGGAACAGACCTAGAAATGTTATTTGTAGAACTTTCTATTTTTAGCAGTTTCACCTCTCACCCAATGTGGCCAATGACCTCACTGGCCAAACTGCTATTTTTAGACATGCTATTTTTAGCAGGTCTATTTTTATCACATTTTAAATTTAACATTTCTTGTTGCTCATTTTCCAACATTTTCCACCAAAACAACACCCAATTTTCTAAGTGATGGGGTCTCTAAAAAGGGCCTATAGGTAGGTTTAGAGTCAATAGGAATAGATCAGTCAAGCAGTCAGTCTGTTTACCTCTTTACTTCCAATACAATAAATCCTACGTGTTAGCTCATTCGTGGCTCCTATGCCACCTAACCGCAACTGAATGTGGTTGGTGGGGTCAGCCACATGTTTCACAAGTCTTAGTCATACTTAGAGTCTTTTATGTAATAATCAGACAATAATACCCATGTCAAGTAAATTTCCATAGAATCTTTTTTTGTTATGGAATGAATTAACTAATAAATGTCTTCTATTACAGTAAAATTATTACCCATATTCTCCACTTTGTACTTTTTTTCATGGTACGTCATCTGAGTCTACTACAACTCATCTGGTGGTAGGTTAACATGATCGACTCTACATAGGGAAAATTTTCGTAGTAATTAGTTAGCGATTCTAGTCAAAAATGTCGTGTAAAATATAGTCTACTTAATCTGCATGGATATGCAAGAAGTTTAAGAATTTCCAACTCAGGTGATAGAATTGTTCGAGTCTTAGTTCAAATCTCAACAATGTCACCCAAGAATTCGCTACCAGCCTCCTGTATCTATAGTTTATCAACGATGCTACAAAATGAAAAATATAATCTTAGTTCTTGAAGATAAATTAGATGGGCGGATTACTGTTTTAGAAACATTATATGGGAAATATGACAAGGAAAAACTAGTAGATAACGACCATTTAGATTTTTTCCAGTTCCCAGTGCTCAAGCAATAGGTATATATAGAAGAAGTTACAAAGGGTGATGGAACCAGGGCTACAAAGATCAAGGTAGCATTTTTGGGGTCGACATTGATCAATTTGAGGAGTGTACTAGTTTTCATAATGCCTTTTGCTGCAATGCAATACACTAATTTTCTAGTGAGTAGGATGCATGGTGGTTCGCTCTAGTTAGACAAGGAACATCTAATCCAAGTGGATGACCTTCAGGACCTCACTGAATTATAAGCAACAGGAAATGCAGTCTAGACAGTGTTCTAAGTAGAGGCGAAGCGAGCCAAGAAAGAGAGAGACAATGACTATTATGGTAATTATAACACCAAGAATGGCAGCAAGGATGCTAAGATAAATTTAATCAAAAAATACCATATCATATTTGCTTTCTATATCATTACTAGGAAAGTGATGCAACATTTCTCTAGGAATGAGTGTACTTTGGACACCATATCATTTTTGGAACATTATTTTGAAGGGGTTTCCCTCAATTGGTCTGCATTCTTGCTAAATGAGCTATTTGAAGCATCTGAGGATGTCTACAGATGAAGCACAAATTTCATTTTTGGGTATTTTATCATGACCTTGGCAACATGGAAATGGTGCCCACCAATAGGGAGGGACTTGGCATAAATCACAAATGAACAACCACTAGTGCTTAGATACACATCGTGGAAAAGATCTAGGGATCCCAACAATAAAGAGGTCAATGAGGCATCCTTTAGTGACCAGTACAAGAGTATGATCATGACCGTAAGGGAGGTGGAAAGAATCCCCAAGGGGTTGCTTGATAAATACTCGCAAGAAATTTTGTTTTGGGTGACGCATGGACAAACTTACCTAAGGCCACAATGTGTCCAGTTAGAGACTTTTAAATGAGGCTGTAGAATTTTATGTTAGCAGAAGGAGAATTCCACACAGAGGTTGGGTCGTGGCTAGGGGTTGCCTGCAAAATCAAATATGGTCAATACAAATATTTTTTTAGGAGAATGCAGCTGCATCTGCAACCTCTGATAGGAGATGCAGTCGAGAGTAGCAGGAAGAGGGGGGAGTAGGAGGACTTGTAGCTGATGGTCTGTCGAATGGAGCAATAGATGAGTTCCCATAAGAAGACCCTTGCCATGTTCACAAGTTCAACAAGTACGAATACCCATTCTATTTCTTTTAAAGGATTTATTTTGTTCAATCCAATCATTACTACTCCTCTAGTTGTGGCTATCCCCCCTTGCAGTGCTCATCCTCAGTCAAAGCCAACAATCCCCAAGCCCTGGAAGCCCAAAAGTACCAAGGTATTAGTAGCCAAGAAGAAAAAGACCATGCCTGTCGTGCCTATTGTTAACCTCATCGGCGATGGAAACCAATCAACGTCAACCTCCCTAATCGTTGAAGAAACCCCACCATCCACCTCTACTGTTTGACCCAGGTCGTGGGATCCATCCCCCCATACAACTTCTGCATCCTCGACCCTGTCTGACACCATCCCCCTAGGCACCCAATTGTGCAATCCACCATGTCACTTAATGATGGTGAAGACCAAACTATTGTCCTAACATCCATGATATCCCTATTTCTAGGGTCGACCCCACTCCTGGGTAATGAGCCATTTGCCTCACAACCACAATCCACTGAAATCGAACCATTTGAGGCCTCATTTCTAATAAATTTCCTAGTTGTTCCATACCCGATCATTATCCCTCCCATTCCTCAATTTGTTGAAACAATGCAGCCTACAACCTCCCCCAAGGCCACTTTGAAAAATCTATTGCTAGCAGCCAACCCTTTGTAAAGAAGTTTCCTGGACCCATCCCTAATGCAGCTCGAGAAACTTTAGCACTGGTCCTCTACACAGTTTTCAAGTTTATCCAACAGGCAGCACAAAGGGCTAAAAAGATTCTCAACAACTCGATTACCGAGCATGATTAGTAGAAGAAACAACTTATCACTATTACAACAGAGCGATATCATCTCTGAGAGACCAATCAAGAGCTCCAATCATAGGTTGAGTAGGCAACCTCAAAACTATGAGCCCTTTGGCTAACTGTGTCTGATTTAGTCATTGAAGCCCCCAAATATTTTTCATCATGCACACTAGTCGACTACTACGACCACATTCAGGAAGCATACACGAACTTTGTGGCTACCAACAAGGAGCTGAAGAAGAGTTTGGATGTTGTGAGATCAGCATTGCCTGATCTATCTACTAGCTACATTGCAGAGAATGAGCAGAAACTCAACACTGTCTCCATACTGAAAGCTTCACTCACTAATGCCCTAGCATATAGATATGTGCTAATGGAGTAGGTCCATGATTGGTCAGGCATCTTTGCCTTGAAAACCCATCCAATGTATCCACTTCACCAAAAAATCCAACAACACCTCGTTGAAATTAAGAATTGTAGGGAAAAAGGCCATCTAAAGCATATTGATGAAGATATTTCCTCCCTCGAGGCCAAGGTATAATAAATTGAGGAGGAAACGACCAAGACTAAGAAGAAAATTGTGATCTTAAGCGAGTCTGTAGGCATGTTATTGCTCTGCAGGAAGTATGCAACGAGGTAGAAGAACGTGGAGCACCTTGCAGAACATCCATCGTGATCAACTGAACTCCACGACAATAGCCAAATTTCTCCAGAAGGCTGAAACCGTCACAGGTGCCGAGAAGACTACATTAGACAACTATAACCACTTCCTCTAGGAGACAATTGTCATAGTCCCTAAGTTGGGGCCTTCATTTGAAAAAGAAGGCAAAAGTGTAGCAGAATCAACTTCGAACGAAGTAGGACCAACATAGCTGGAGGTTGAAGCAGAAGCCCTACAAAAAGAAGAACCAACCAGAGGCACCGCTTGGAACAACAACAAAGTCGACAACACCCGCAACGGATTGACTTGGGGATGAGTCAAAGAATTGTGGTCAGGGCCTATTGGGGCCTTTTGATTTTAATTTTGGGTTTTTGCAGGAAGGAATAGCAAGAGCAGGTGGACAAGATGACGATTGGGGTTGCAGAGCCTACAACCAAGGAAAAGGATGGGAACTAAGAGTGAACGGGTAGTTGCGGAAAGTTGGTGGAAGCGAATAGGGGTAGCCGAGCAAGGGAAAATAGAAGGCAGTTGAGATAAAAGTCAACTGAACATATCTGGCAGTGGGAATGTAGAGCAAAGGATAAAAGGTGGAAGATAGCATGAGGAAGGGGTTGGTAATGAAGTAAACAAGCAAGGATAGGATCCAAAGAGTCCGATCAGTTGCAGAAAGGCGAGGATTTTCCTTTGCTCTGACTATGACCATTATTGATAGTTATGTTTTTTCGATTTGTGGTCTTCATGTATTTGATGAATAGGCTTCGAGCCTTTTGTAATATTTTATGTACTCTCTTATATTTCAGTTAATGAAAGAAGCAGTTTGGGATCCAGATTATATTATTGTGTTTCTTGTGGGTTATTTAAAATTTTAAATGAATGATCATTAGTTGGGTAATTTCTTGTGATGATATGAATAGAATAACATGCTTGGATAGTACAAATGGTTGAGTGCTATGAGATATTGATGTCTTCTAAATGCAACTTCCTTGATACCCCTTCGGCCCCATCTAACTTCGGTCGTGGCATTCTTGGGGTGAGACTCCTTGCCCCTCTGGGTAACATGAAAATTTCAGCATTGTCCTAGACTATAGTGAAACCTTGTTGGCCCTTTGAGCTTGAACCCAGGGTCTCTTCCCTATTTTCATTGTTGTGCCAAAAATAACTCTTCATTTTTATTCCATTCATCCCTCCCTTTGGTTATCTAATGAGGTTGGATAATAGAAATGGCATAGAGAAATGATTCACATCCTCATCCCTTCTTTAGAGTGCATCTGATGGGCCTCCAAATTCGACATAAATTAAGGCCCATCAGACCATCCTTCAACACATTAAACCTCTCTTTTTGCACTAGATGATGTATTTTTAACTTTAATATGTTTATTTGGAAGGTTTATAGATAATTGCATTTTTGTGCCTAATATTATTTATTTTTGTGGAATATTGTGTGAATATTGGGCATACTATGAATATTTGGAGGAGGAGATAATTTAGAGACTTGTTCCTTACCATAGGAGGATAAATATTGAATAATAAATCAACAAGATATCATGAAATCATGCACAAATTCTTGAGATCCAATGATTTAGAAAATCTAGGAATGTGTTCTCTTTCATTTAATGCAGATTCCTAGTGTTGGGAACCAGATCTAGTATTTGAGGGATTTTGGAGGGGAAATATTGCTCCTTTCATGGGGAATACTTCCTAATCATTTTGAATAAGTGCCAAGTAGAATTTTCCTTTAGGGGTGTATTTTTCTTAGTCTTCTTGTGCAGAGAACTTGTATTTTTAAAGCTCTGCTTTCATTTCTTGTAGGGATGTAATTGCGTTAATGGAAATAATGAAGTTTGGTACCATTTTCAGCTTCTGAATATTAGTCTCCTTCATATGACTCTGATTTTCCTTGGGTTTGGCCATCTCAGGAACCTCAAAGCCCTTTTTTATGATTTACTTTTCTTCTTTTCACTTCTTATTCACATGCATCTCTTCTTCTTGTTTTCCCTATTTCTACATTTAGTATCGATGATTTCTTATTGTAGGATTGGGTTAAATGGTCGAAGTAAGTTATTTTACAGGATCACAAGAATTATTTCATCCTTGTAACATATTTGGAATTTCATAGTAATCATTTAGCCACTTGGATTAGTTTTCTTATTCACAAATCTAAATTTCTAGAAGTCCCTTGTGGCAAATAATAGTAATTTTCTGCTATTTTTTAGAACATGCTAATGAGCTTCAATTGAGTTTATTCCACTTAGATCTAAAAAACATTAAATTTAATTAAAAAAACACCCCATTTCATCTTCACTTGATTAGGTTAGGCATTTTATAGATTAACTAGCTCACTAGTTTTCACATTTCTAGATTTTAGACTAGTAATTTTCTGCTATTCTTTAGCATGTGTTAACATGGGTATTTTTGAGTAATTCCACTTGGAATGGAGGCAAAAGACATCCTATTAAATAAATTAAAAAACCATCCAATTTGGAGTTTATTTACTTTGTCATTCTATTGACACCTAATCATTAGGATTGGGTGAACAACTGTAATTGATGTAAATAAATAATAGAAAAGATGAAGAGTCATCGAGAGATGAAATGAACAGTCTCTCCCTCATGTATATAATAAAGACCACCCTAAATGAATATCATGAATTGATTTGAGGAGTTACCTTCTGGTCTGACATGGTATCAGATCTAGCTCTATATTTGGCATTAGAGTTTGCCCTTGCAACTCCCTCCTGGCCTATGTTCTGCATATTTTGCAAAACTCACACCTTTGTCTTTGTTAGTACATTGTCATATGCATTTTCTATTTCTGAAATTATGAGCCCTGTGGCAAAGACGAGAGAATAGTGGAGGGATTCTACATCTTCCCACCCACCGAATACTGGCATCGCCATTCTTGGTCCTCCCGTGAATTGGGGGAGGCCTGCATTTCGGAAGAGTGATAGATATTTGCTATTTGGCAATGGACTTATCCGCTATTTGGCAATGGACTTATCATGAATATGGAGTGTATTCAAGACTGGTAGGAGAAACGTCCTAAGTGGTCTAGGAAAATGAAACACACCCTCATTTTCAATGAATTGTGGAAAGGAGTGTGTGTTGGAGATAGAGACAAAGAGCCAGAATAGCCTACCTCAGACAAGGAGTTTGCCATTTGGGAAAATAAGAAAAACAAAGCCTATGCATTAATTGTAGCATCTGTAAGTGAAGAGGTGAGTCGACATATTTCCCCATTTTCAAACGCTTTCAAAGCCTTACAAAATCTAAAGGAACTCTATGACTCACACTCTGCACTTGAAGTTGTTCAACTCATGATTAAACTCTTCACTCTTGAATTACAAAATAATGCTCCTCTTGCTCTTGCATCCGAAGTAAAATCTATAATGCATGATATCAAAGCCACTAAGGTTGAATTGGATATTCCTCTTATCACTTTTCTCAAGGCACTTTATCCTACTTACTCCAATTATCTTGAGTCATTGCAAGCAAATGGAAATCTCAAAGATATTAACTTTGACTCTCTTGTGAAAAAATTTGCTAAAAGAGAGAAATCTTTTGGAAAGAAGATAACCCCTGAATCTTCTGAAGAGGCTATGTGTTTTGCTCAAAGAGAAAAGAATCTTGCTCAAGATTCTTCTAGAGGAAGAGGAAGAAATTTCAGAGGGAGGGGGGGCAGACACTCCCAAGAAGAAAAGTTAGATTTTCACTGAATACGCTGCAAAAGAAATGGATCACATGATGCCTCCACATGCAAGTTACCTTGGGAAAAAATTGAGCAGCAAAGAAACCAACGCAAAGGTAAAAATAATGACACAGACAAAGGTAAAGCACCTGAATCCGCTCACTATGTTGTGGTACATTTTAATATTGGAGTAAATGAAGACTTATTTAATGCTTCACTTGCTTCTTGGAAAAATGATTGGTTTCTTGATTCAGGAGAAACTTGCCACATGACTCATAGGAAAGAATTTTTTGAAGAATTTACTAACAATGTTGATGGAGCAGTATACTTTGCAGACCAATCAAAACTCAAGCCATGAGGGCTTGGCACAATCAAACATAAATTGCCTGGTCTTCCAGAATTTCTTCTGCATCATGTTCTATATCTCCCACAACAGAGGAGAAACTTTTTTTCCTTGGTCCACATCTACTAGCAAGGTCACTCCATTCATATGTTTGATGGCAAGCTTGAGGTGAGAAAAGCATTTGACCACTTACTTGTCATGATAGGGATAGAAGAAGAAAGGCTTCTCAAGCTGCAGGGTACCTCTGCATGTGCACAACATTTCTCATACAGTTCTCATTATGAAGAAGGTACACTTCCATCAAGTTTATTATGGCATGCTAGATTTGGACAGTTGAACTATGACAGCCTCTGCTTGTTGAAGAAAAATGGTGTTACTGGTTTGCCTACAATTCCTAAGAAACTTAAGCAGTGTGATGCTTGCATTCTAGGAAAGCATAGAAAACAGTCATTTCATGATTCACATTCAAGAGAACATAGAAAAATTGAACTCATTCATTTAGATTTATATGATCCAATGCCTATTCCTTCTGCAAATGGAAATAAATATATGATGACATTTATTGATGACTACACCTGAATGTGTTGGGTTTATTTATTGAAGAAAAAATCTGATGCTTTTCAAACATTCAAGAACTTTCATACATGGATTGAAAATGATGCACAATCTCATATTGGCTCTATTTGCACTTATAATGGAAAAGAATACACTTCAAATGAATTTGAAAACTATCTTCACCAACATGGTATCAAACATCAAATAATTATGCCTTGTAATCCTCAACAGAATGGTGTAGGTGAAAGAATGAATAGGAAAATCTTAAATATCGTGCACTCCATGATGTTTTTCAAAAATGTAAAATTGATGTTTTGGGTTGATGTAGTTCTATGTGTTGTATATGTAAAGAATAGATGTCCATCTAATGCTATTAGAAACAAGACTCCTTATGAAATGTGGTATGGGCACATTCCTTCGATAAAGCATTTCAAGGTCTTTGGTTCCACATGTTATGCCTTTAGACCGAAGGTACATAGAAACAAACTTGGTGCAAGAAGTCGTAAGTGTATCTTCCTGGGGTATTCAAACACCTCCAAAGCATACCATCTCTATGATGAAGTCAATAAAAGGTTTGTTGTATCTAGAGATGTAATCTTTCTTGAATCATCCAAAATTGACAATGTTGTTTAGTGTCAACTTGATCGCTTGGATAGATTCGCAAATGAAAAATCATTTCAAGAATATAATCAAATTCCACATCTTGAAGGGGGGATTCCTATAATAGATCAACTTGTGGAATCTTCTTCTGAAGCACTCTCTCCCCCGCATGAAACTCTAACAACAGATGATACTTTAAGTGATGTGATTGATAGAATTGGGAGGCTCAGTCTTGATTCAGTCCCAACTCAATCAACGGAGCAACCTAGACCATCTGAGAAAGGTCCCCCAAAGTGGCTGACAAAGACACTTAAAAGTGTCCATCCTAATGAGGTTGGAAAGACAGGAACTAGAAATTCAAACTGGCAAAATGAAGGTGATGTAGATGACTCTGATTCACCTATTGAAATGGATGTTTCTTATGATTGTGAATTGAATTTGTCTACAGATTTTGAACCAACTTCCTTCAAAGAAGTTGCTTCTCATGATGAATGGAAAGAAGCAATGCAAAAGGAGTATGATGCCCTAATAAAGAATGGCACTTGGAAGTTGGTTGATCCTCCTATTGGGCTGCCAAATTAACATCAATTTTCACTCAATTTTCACCTTTATCCTCATTTTGTCACCTCATTTCATCATATTATCATTACATAACCCTATATTTCCATTACATTATGAGTTTATATTTTCATTTTCCAAAGTTATTAATTTCATGTATTTAGAGTGAATTTATGATTAAAAGTTAGAGAAATAACATGTATTTGCTTATACCTAAAAGTGTCTTGAGTTTGATGACATGTGTAGATCATTTGGAAGCTTCCAAGTCACCCTTATGTGACCTCCCAAGATCAAATTTGAATTTCAAATCAAGAGGTGGACCATATTCCAAGGAGAAAGCGCATGGAGATTTTGATGTGTCATGGGATTTGTATCTAGTATTTAGGGATAAGTTGAGACAAATATGGGTCTAGTAGATTGTTACACTGAAATTTGTCACCATGACTATCTGCAGTTAATATGGCTCCATCAATAGTCATATTATCCTCCTTGTCAAACCTCATACCTCTGCTCTTCATGTCAAACTTCAAAAAGAGAGAAAGTCACTTAAACATGTTTATCTCTGGGTACGCAGGTTCTCTCTACCTTGCCTGCGTGTACACACTCCAAACACACTGTGCCTGCGTACTTGTACGCTCTGTAAGCCAAAGGATGGGTGCGTACCCCTGTAAAGGTCAAAAGGCGCGAGTTTCATCTTTAAAAAGTTACTTGTGGTCACTTCTAGAGCCTTCTAGAAGAGTGTTTGACGTGTATTGAGCGCCTCCAGATGGTTCATGCATCCCTATGATAGAGGAACTTATCCCATCAAGAGAGGAGCTACCCCATCCAAAAGAGGGAGTATCCCATTGATGTTGGAACTGAATAACTTCCACTAGAACACTATAAATACAGGCATTGAGCCAGAGGAGGGGAGGTTGAAAGCTGAACATTCCAAAGGGTAAATGCTGCTGGAATTAGGACTTCCATTGTTAACTTGTGAGGAGAGATTACTATCCTTTCTTGTTGCCATATTGGGAGTGGGTGAGCTTGTCAAAGTAGAGGAAATCTCTTGTTGGACCCTGGGAGGAGCTTGCACAACACCAAGGCTCAGGTTGTAATGGTCCTTTTTTGTTTCCTTAATACAAATAAGTCCATTCTTCTCAATGATTTGTTGTTAATGAATTATTTCATGTACTCCTTGGTCTATGTGATGAATATGTTTTGTTTTATGAAATATTCAGGTGTTATGTAATCGTTTGCCTTGTTAGTGTATGCAGGTCTTAAAGTGAAGGAGGAGCTCATTTGGATCAGCAAGGCTGGACTGCTACAACAAGCGTTGGACCTAAGGTAAGATTGGAAAACACTTGGTTTCTCATAGAATAATGTATGTTTAGATAAGGATTGCTCTTGTTTGGTTTGTTTGTCACTAGAGAGTCTTAGACTCCTAGGGAGGTTAGGTTTGTCCGCAAAAATAACTCTTTCCGCATGACAGCCTCCACAACAATATCCACAACAACCTACACAAGGTTGGAGAGGATATGGCTATGGAAACCAACAACCACAACAGTCTCAACAATATCAACAACATTATCAGCAACAATACCAACAGCCATTTTCATATCCGCCATATCCTCCATCTATGCCATTTCCGCAACAAAATTCTGCATACCTGCCATCCATTCCATTTCCACAGCAGAATCCACCACCATTGTTGCCACAACCACAACAGTTACAGTTACCATCAAATCAACCCAGACCAACACAACTGGAAGCCCAGCCGGTGGCCAATCCGAATAACAAAGTGGACAAATCTGCATACACTGTAGAGGAAGCAACATATTTTCCTACTTACTCTATTCTTCCTCTGAATGATGTCCATTTAAGGTCTGGTAAAGTACTTAACAAGGATTCTCCGCCAATTGTAGAAGAACCAACTGAACAGGGAGAATCATCTGAAACAGCACAAACTGAAATACAAGTTCAGAAAGGGAAATCAATTACAACTCAAACACCGCCTTACCCTGAAAGGTTAGTGGACAGCAATCAAAGAAATAATTCCTTCCTGAATGATATTTGAATGAATAAAAAAATGCTTATGTGAAAATTCCTTTGTTAAAGCAATTAAAGAAAATACCAAATATGCTAAACAAAAAGGACTTTATGTATCAAGAAATCAGGAGAAGAGAAAGGATCCCACTTACAATCAAGTCATTGGTAGCTAGCAAGCCTTATGTCTACACAAACTACTGTAGAAAAATATCTTGATCCTGGTATCCCTATGGTTACCATATCAATCAATAATCTCTCAGTACCAAACACATTAATAGACTTGGGAGCAGCTATCAATGTAATGACATTAGAGACAATGAAAGCTTTGCAATTAAACGACATTAGAACAACTTCAACAGTATTAGAACTAGCAGACAGATCAAAAGTTGTTCTGGAAGGAATATTGGAAGACATCATAGTCTCTTTGGATTCATGGGAATATCCTATTGACTTCCTTATTCTGCAACCAAAAACAAATCTGGGAGGACATCCTCTAATTTTAGGCAGACCATGGTTAGCTATCGTTGATGCCTTCATAGGATGCAGATCAGGAAGTATGATTATCTCGCATGGAGATGAAAAGAAACACATCACTCTCTATTCACCTGCACAAACCACTTCTTTAGAATCAATAATTGAAACCCAGGAAAACAAACAAATAAAAACAGTTTTAAGTATTAATCAATTCTTTGATTTTAGAGAAGAGGAAGAGAATGAAGACTTGATGGATCTTTTTATTTCAGAACCAAATATTTCAGAGCAGCTTAGAAAAGAACAGTATGAAGCTGCAGATAACCTGTTGAATCAGTGTTTCCAGGAAACTTGTACTATTTCAACCTTGCGAAATTCTTTTATAAACATATTTCCTGTCAACACAATTTCCAATCCCATAATCAAAACAATTGAGGTATATCCTGGTAAACATCTAAATATTGGAAACCAGCTGCAATCAAAACAAGAACAAGAGGTAATTGCATTACTACAGAAATACTCAAAAGCATTTGCCTGGGATTATACTGATATGCAAGGAATCCATCCTAGCACATGTATCCACCACATCTATACTGATGATAAACTTAAACCTGTTAGACAACCGCAAAGACGAATGAATCCTACAATGAAAGAAGTAGTGAAAGAAGAACTGCAAAAATTGTTAAATGTTGGATTCATCTATCCTATTTCAGATAGTCAATGGGTTTCTCCATTAGTTATTGTATCAAATAAAAATGGAAAGTGGAGGGTATGTGTAGACTATCGGGAATTAAACAAAGCTACATTAAAATATCATTTTCCTCTACCATTCATTGACCAGGTGTTAGACTCTTTGGCTGGAAAGAAATACTTTTCTTTCTTGGACGGGTTTAGCGGGTACAACCAGATTAGAATAGCAACAGAAGACCAAGACAAGACTACGTTTACCTGCCCATGGGGAACCTATGCATATAAAGTTTTGCCATTTGGGTTATACAATGCACCTGCAACTTTTCAAAGAGAAGTGCTTGCGATATTTGCTGATCTAGTCCATGAATGTGTAGAAGTGTATATGGATGACTTCACAGTTTATGAAAATACCTATGATGATTGCCTCAACAACCTTGAAAAAGTCTTGAAAAGATGTATAGAAACAAATCTGTCATTAAGTAACGAAAAATGATATATGCTGTTAATAGAGGGTATAGTTCTGGGCCACCATATTTCTGCTTCAGGAATAAAGGTGGATCCAGCCAAAATCCAAGTCCTGGTTAAATTGATGCCACCTACAACACAAAAGTAGGTAAAAAGTTTCTTGGGCTATGCAGGCTATTACAGACGATTTATTGAAAACTTTAGTAAAATAGCACAACCTCTGTTTAAACTGTTAGCACGAGATGTTGAATTTCAATGGACAACTAGCTGTCAAAATGCCTTTCAAATTTTAAAAGACAAACTGTCAGTGGCACCCATACTTCGTGGGCCAAATTGGTCTTTGACATTTCATATTTCCACTGACGCATCAGATACAGCAATAGGTGCCTCTTTGGGACAGAAAGAAAATTTGTTTAACTATGCAATATACTTTATCAATAAAAATTTGACACCTGCAGAAACAAACTATACAGTCACTGAAAAAGAAATGTTAGCCGTTATACATGCACTAAACAAATTCACGCATTACATAACAGGATATCAAGTTTTTATTCACACAGATCATTCAGCAATAAAATACTTGATGAACAAACCCATCACTAATGGACGAATTACAAGATGGCTCCTGTTATTGCAAGAATTTAACATTACAATCCAAGACCGGCCAGGCAAAGAAAACCAGGTGGCTGACTTTCTGTCCCGCATCCAATCACCAGAAGACCCAAATCCTGTGATAGACAACTTCCCTGATGAACATATGTTTTCCATAACAGTAAAAACCCCTTGGTTTGCAGATATTGCAAATTACTTGTCATCTGGAAAATTTCCAACTCAATTTACAAGCAAGCAAAGAAAGAAAATTGTTAGAGAAAGTTCTAGATATAGCTGGGTGAATGGTGATTTGTTTTATAATGGTTCAGATCTAATGATTAGAAAGTGTGTGCGTGAAGATGAAATACTGGATATACTCAGGGCATGTCATGACGAACCATGTGGTGGTCATTTTGCAGACAAACGAACAGCATATAAAGTGCTGGAACTGGGCTATTACTGGCCATCTGTCTTCAAGGATTCTAAGGCATATGTCAAGCAGTGTGACAGTTGCCAAAGAATAGGGAGACCCATCATGTCAGATGAAATGCCACTCAAGCCTCAAGTCCTCATTGAGCCATTTGAACAGTGGGCGCTTGACTTTGTTGGACCCATTAATCCACTGTCAAATGGAAAAAGATACATTCTCGTAGGCACGGATTGTGTAAAAAAATGGGTAGAAGCGAAAGCAGTGAGCAGAGCGACAGAGGACACACTGGTTACCTTCCTCTTTGAAGAAATTTTTGTGAGATATGGAGTACCAAGATAAATCGTCACAGATCAAGGAACGCAGTTTACCTCAAATTTAGTGCGGGATCTGACAGAGAAATATAAGACTAAGCACAGAAAATCTACTCCATATCACCCTCAAGCAAATGGTCAGGTAGAATCCACAAACAAGGTCTTAATAAATATCATGACTAAGACAGTGCAGCTGAAAAGGAAAGATTGTCTGAAAAGCTAAAGGATGCATTATGGGCCTACAGGATCACATGGAAGAATACAACTGGTTTTAGCCCATACCAGTTAGTCTATGGGAAAGAAGCCTTATTGCCTATTGAATTTCAGATACAAACCTACAGACTCGCAGCATAATTGGGCATGGACCTGACTGAAGCACAACAACAAAGAATCATGGAACTTAACCAATTGGATGAACATTGTCAACAAGCAATTGAACAGACAGCATTAGTACAACAACAAAGAATGAAATGGCATGATCGATACATCAAAACCAAGACATTTTAGAAGGGAGACTGGGCCTTATTATTTGACTCCAAATTCAGGGATTTCAAAGCAAAGTTTACAACACACTGGCTAGGGCCATATGAAATCGAGGAGATCTTTGATAATGGAGCAGTGAAGATAAAGACCATCGACCAGGACCCCACCTCATTTGTTGTAAATGGTCATAGGCTGAAAGTTTATCATCAGCTTATTAGTAAAGAGACATTCATGAAACAACTGGTTGAAGAATCAGGACTGGAAATTATGGCTCTGCCATCTTCCAGTTCAGAAAAAGATATAAAAATTAGTAACAAATATATTTATAAAAAAAAAAAATAATAAATAAATAAATAAATAAATATATAAAACATAAAAAGATATATGAAAAAAAACAAAAAAATAAATAAATTGTTTGCTAGTGAAAACCAGGCAACTGGCACTAAGCAAACACGAATTCATAGGGGAAAACCAGAGAAACCTGGACTCTATGAATTCTATATTCTTGTTTTACTACTCTCACACAATTTCAATGCAGGACCTTTCCACAATTGACTTGAGGACAAGTCAAACATTCAACAAGGGAGAGAGTCTTGTAGCAAGCTTTTAGCTGCCACAGCTAAAGGATTGTGTTGTCCACTTTGGACCTGAAGCAAATTTGTTGCAGCAGGGACCTGAGCTGAAACATTATTACAGAAGGGACCTAAAGCAAACTTGTTGCAGCAGAACGAGATCAGAGCCGACACAATATACCAGAAGCATTGCAGAGGGACCTGAAGAAAACTAGTTGCAGCAGATCAAATCATTCCAGAAGCATTGCAGAGGGACCTAAAAGGAAAACATTATTCAAAGGGACCTGAACAATTCAAGAAAGGGAGTATAGTGAACAAGAAGCAATAATAAAAGTCTACTTTTCATCTATCCAAAACATTTTGGATTCCACTCCACCTGTACAAACAACATTCAACATTCCACCTGTACAAACAACAGCAAGGGAGTATATTCATAAGCCATTTTGTGCTTGAATTTCAATTTTTTTTTAGAAACTTCTAGTTTCGATTTAATTGAAGTTAGTATCTGCAAATATTCATTGATATTCATTCCCAATATATACCCCACATTCCCTATTCATATTCCATTTCATTCACATAAAATTTCCCTAGGTATTTTCCTTAAACGCAAAAAGATCAAACTGGGACCACTCTTTTCACCTGCACATGAACTCAGAGCATTAGAATGATTATAATTTTAAACATGACCCCAATGGTCATTTTAAAATTATAAGGCTATGTTATAAAGGTATGCGCTAAAGTTATCAAAGCATTGAACATATACATCATAGGTTATATGAGCGCTAAAGCTATTTTTTAAATGTGCATAAACTAATAATGTTGCAAAAAGAATATAGTATGCGCATATATCAAAGGCATTGGGTATAAAGTATTACGCATACAATATGGAGATATAAGGAATACAAATATAACCTAATGCGCATATCCAAACAATCAAAAGCATATAACATAGTGATAAAAGGCCGCGAGCAATGTAATGATACAAGTGGAGGCCGTAAGCATTCAAACACGATGGTAAGAGAAATTATGGTATGGATATATATTTCAAAAGCATATATATTTGAATGCGTTATGGCATATATATTTCAAACGCACCAAACTATGGAATAACGTTAAAAGCGCAAAGGTTATAAAATTCAACCATAAGTTTTGGGCGCATATCATATGGAGCATAAGGTATATATTGGCATAGTTGTGCACAAGCCATATGATAATGATCAGACAGCAGTGCGAAAGCCAAGTAATGAAACGCCATATACAAAGGTCGTTGTAATGAAGACGCACGACGGTGGCCATAATCAAATGTTGCAGCAATGAATAAAACGATAGACTATAAGCGCCACGCAGGCCAACACACAGGTGCGGATTTTGACACGGTGTTATGGCAGCATAGGGCTATTGGCTGGTGTAGCGGCGGAAGATATCTCTAGGAAACAACAAATACGACCATCCTCATGACTCAGTCAGGCGACTGAGTCAATGAGGACGACCATGTAACCACGCATAACAGCACCAATCAATGAAACGCAGGGTACAACAGAGAAACGGTCATAAGAAACCTTCCCTGCGCTGTTCAAACCACCATTCCTCATTGCCAGAGCTCAGAAAGTCGAGTTTGAAGCCGAAACATAGCAAAAGGAGAAAGGAGTGCGTTGAGGGAGATTTTAAAGGCAAAATCTGAGTCGTATGAGCAGAAGAAGCCGAGTTTCGCAAGCAAACAAGTTAAGAACTCGAGTTTATTTCGCTCGGCGACTGTAGATGGGAATGAGTTCGCCATTAACTCACAAGATTTCGTTGCTTTGACACCAGTTCGACTGACCGAGGAAGGAGGGATTTGAAGTGTTTGTTTGCATCCCACGCGGCTAGTGACAGTCAGGTAACACTAAAACCCGGATAACTCCAAGTCTGCAGCATGTATGGATAGATTGAACAGATATTTATGCTTAGATTATGGTGTAGAAACAATGGTCAATCGGCCAGCATTTAAAGTTATATGTTGCATGCATAACACGATAGAGAAGTTTGAGTTAAATATAGAATCTAATGCATCAAACGTGGAGAGTTGGTTTGAATGCTGAGCGCGAGGGGTTGTTATATGTATGAGCACTGCTTGTTAAACCATTGTTGCATTTATTTGTTTGCTGCGAGCTAAGTCTCTGTCATATGCATGATTCATACGATTTTGCTGCGCGCAATTGTCATTGGCTGCCAACAGAGGAACGCATAAATCATGGAATGTTTGTCATATGCAGATGATGTATTAAATTGCCGAGTGTTTCCATATAATCAGATCGTTGAAGTGCTGTGTATGGTCTGTAAACCGAGTGCGCATTGGTATATGCCGAGAGGATTGTCAAATAAAAACAGAGGAATGTTGTAGGGTGTATATTCAAAACAAGTCAAATGCATTCATACTTCACTGTGCGCCTATGTATTAAAATTTTAATATATTTATGCCATTGAAATGAGTGGGATTTCCTGCATATATGCTATATTGACTGTAAATCTTAGTTGAATGTCAAATTTGCATTGTTCGTGCCTTGAGGCTGAGGGTTGCATAGTCTGTGTTTTTTAAAAAATTTTGACATTTGTTATAAGCAGTAGGGAATATGAGGCCGAGCACATGTGATTAGTCCTCTAGGCTTATAACTCTATGTGCAGTGTTTACACAGTCATTTTTTTTTTTGAGAATTTGTTGAAAGGCTAGAGCAATTTGCTGCATTACAGTCAAATCTTGTTGAGATTTCTTGAGAGGTCGAGTGCAATTTGCTGCATTACACAGTCATTTTTGTGAAAAATGATAAAATGGGATTAGGCAGAGAATGTTTTGAGGATCTGTTATGAGGCCGAGAGCCAAAATTTTTCAAGTTTTTGTTTAAATACAGAGTAACTCATGTTATTTTTAGCTAAGTAAACATGATTATTGCTGCATGAGTATTTAATTTTCACAAAAACAAACAGAGAATAGTGTATTGATACAAGATATTCAGGTATTGGTTGCCTTAAATAGGGAATTGAAACAGAATTTGTGCAAAGGAAAGACGGCAGAGGATAAAGAAGACAGAGTCAAGCAGATTAAAGCTGAGTTAGAAGGGGGAAGGTAAGCCTCGTTGCTTCTACAATTTCATTTAAAAACAATAGTCATAATTTTTGTTAAATGAAGTTAGTAACAGCAGAGGATTATATTGACTGGTTCACAAAAATCATGACAAACCGGGTAGAACCAAGATTTCACATAGAAAATTGGGGAAAGGAAACTGTAGAAAAATTGTATCAATCAGGAATGATAGGATTTCTACAGAACTTTAATGGACATTCTAAGCAAATAACTAAATATTTCATCAATAATTTCAGCCAAGACCGAACTCAAGTAGGAGAAATCAGTGTCCCCGTAACTCAAGAGTTCTTATCCCAAGCCTTAGAGTTGCCCATGATAGGGGAAATGTATCATAAAGGATTACACTTCAAGGAGAAAGCATGGACTTTCTTCCTCAAGAAGAACCGAAAAGGCACATTTGATAGAGCTAAAGGGATACCCAGGGAGTGGTTCAATGAACCATGGGGGGAACTAGTCCTGGTTATTCAAAAAATTTTGACTTGTGATCGTCAGTATAACATTGCTCATTTATATCATGTTAGATTACTGCAGCATATCAGAGGGGATGTTAGAATTAACCTACCATATTTTCTATACAAAGTTCTTGTGAAACTGATTGAGACAGTGAAACAGGAGCATAAGCCAAGGGCAGCACAGATATATCATCAGGGGCTAATCAAAATCTTAGTGGAACATCACGTGAAATCAAAGGGGTTAGAATGGGAAGAATTCATGCATAATAATCATTTTACTGAACAACTTATTGATATACGGGACATAGTAGAGCAAGAAAAGAAAAGCATGATGAATTCTCCCCTATATCCAAGAACAAGAGCTAAAAACATGGCCATACATGAGACTGAAACATTTGTTATGTTTGTTTCTAGGAATAGGAATTCTATTGATTTTGAAAAAGAAGTAGAAGCATATTCCCCTAGAAAACCAGAAGAACAGGATATAGCACAAGAACCCCTTGAAAGGGATTCCATATATGATAATGATGCAGGAGAATCATTAATGAAAACCACACAAGATTTTGAAAAGGAAATTAATTTGGCCACAATCCAAGACTTAAATGATCAGATAGAAATAAGCAAAATTGTGGAAAAGCAATTAAAATCAGAGAATAAGGCACAGAAAAAGGACAATGCAAAGCTAATGAAAACAAATGAAAAATTACAAGAAGAAATAAGTAGGTTGAAAAGGAGAAATGAAATGCTTTCCAAACAGGCATTCAAATGGTTGAAAGACAAAAACATGTGGCAAGCTAAATATGAAAAACAAAAGGTTAAGGCAGCAATGTTGAAGGCAAGGCAGGAATCATATTTCGATTGTTTGAACAAGGAACCAGCAATAGGTACAACATCCACTTCAGAGGGCAGAAGGTCCAAGAGAAGCAAGCAAGCATGGAGACATGCTTGATCATAAGCATGGGAGAGATGTTGAGCCTCAGTTTTGATCTTATTTTGCTTTGAGAAACTTACCTAGCTCTCCATTTATCCTTCATTTTCACTTCATCCATTTCATTTTAATGAATATTTGATGTCTAATCAGGTATTTAACTTTAATTTGTCAATTTCTAAAGTTTTTATAAAAGTTTGATTTTAAGTGCAATTTTGGCAATTTCAGAAATTCTCGTAATCACTTCATGGTTGATATGGATGCAGGCCACTTCAGCACGAACGGGATGCATGAATAGAAAGCTTGGGAACTAGGACCAAGCCACCTAAGCTTGGTTCCAACAGAACGAGCTTTATTATGTCTTTTTGGAGCTAGTCAATCATGACTAGTCATCCAGAAATCCCATCTAAATAGGGCTATTTTGGGATCCCCTGATATTAGTCATATTTCTTGGGATGAGAGATTTGGATTCGACTTGGATAGGTGGATTAGAGTAGATATGTTTTTTAGAGTGATTTTAGATCAGTTGGTTTCATGAACTCCTTATTTAAGAGCCACACTTTGATGGCTCAACACACTTGAGATATGATACTTTTATGCTGTAATATTTTTGGTTTGAAGACTTAAGTTGGAGACTTGTTTTACTCTAATTTTGCTGATCAATACATGGATGTTTGACTGATATAAAGCTTCTGATATCATCTTCATAAGTGTGCAAGGCAAGGGTGGAGGGCCCCCACTCCAAGCTAAGTACACTTCCAAGTTAAACTAGTTTTATTTCATTGCAAATCTGGTTGATGGTAGCTTTAGTTTTTCCAAAATCTTATTTCATATTGCATCATGGTTATGAATAGTGATTTATTTCATTTGTTAATGGTTTATTCATCATCTAATTGAGTTGGAAAACAAGTGTTCAAGTTGGGCATTCTCTCTATGAAATGGTGAATTAGAATTAGTCTCTTTTGTTTACATGCAAATAGCTTGTTTCCATTTAGATTTATATCTTGAGATGAATGAGTTATTATGGAAAACTTGAAGTGTCTCTTAAGTTAAGAGCCTTTTTCATGTATGATTTATGCATCTTGAGTTTTTGGTTATAATCTCTAATTCATTAAGTAATAACTGAGGTGAAGGTAGATTTCTTGAGTCAAGAACTCTTTCAATGTTTCCTCTTTTAAGCTGATTGAATCAAGAGTTTTAGGATATATTTTCTCTTAGTTTTTAATCATTTATCTTTCGAAGTTTGGTTATACTTGATCTTCCCAAATAGTGGATTTTCCTCCAAGTTTCACAAACCCGGATTGATAATAAATACTTGTGTTAATTTAGTTACATAAATTATCTCAACACACAAAATAACATAGACACATCCATGCACATGAGTATGTAATACCTTATTAATTGCCTTAGATCAAACTTCAGATCACCAAGACTTCCCGTGAGGTCACCCATCCCAGATTGCCTCTGGCTCAAGCGCCTTTAACTGTGGAGTTTTCCCACAATCAAGCCCACTTAACTTGCTAAAATTAAAATAGTAAAAATGTTATTTCTTATAATCGTTTTAATATAAACATTAAACTTATTATACAATTTATTTTTAAAAATAAAATATAATATTATTATCAAAGTTATCATTATTAATAATATTAAAAAAACAATAAAATTATTATAAAAGTAATTTACTGGCAAGCTAAAACCTAATATTATAATTATTAAATAAACTCCCTATTAAGGCTTCCTTTTGAATCAATGCAATCTCTCCTTTTCATCTACACTTTTGGGTTCCATCAAAAATCTATTCACATATTATTACACCCACCTTAAGATCAAACTTGAGATCTGTGTGCATCCTTACCCAAAGTTCTGCGACATATTTCAACTATGCTCGTATGGTCCACGATTGTACTAAGAAGATTGTTGATGGCAGTAAACATCCAAAACACTCTACTAAACATGTTGTTATTTACTCTTCTTTATTCTCCTCTCCACTTAACATATGTGCCAATCATTTTTTTATCGAAGTTCCAAGGCATATTTCCTCTATGCCTTTGGGGTCCTTCTAAATATTGTCTCCAATCACTGCATTTTAGGAGGAATGGTTCCAACCTACTATATCGATTTTTTTGGGGCATGGATAACAACTTGTTAATTTGATCACATCAACACATTTGTTAATGTGTCGAATCAAAATAAGTTTATCAATTTGTTTTTTTTATCTCAGTTCCCTACTTGTATGTTTTTTCTCAGTTTGAATTGTTGGGTAACTTTGTTCAAAAGTGCACTCCGAGTGTCCCAAGTCATAGTCTCTTACATGCAGCCCACGAAGACCAAGGAAGGTAGAGTAGTCTCATATAGTCACCTGTCAAGAGTATCACATGGAAGACATGAAATGACAAACCAACACAAGAGGAGATCATAGGTGTGGATCACAAGGAGCTACCTCAAGTAAAATGCCACACAGGCTTCACATTAATCTTCAATATTAAATAGATACAATTTGTTAGGGACAACAAATCATATCCAAGGAGAATAGGAACTAAATGACTATAGAAAGCAAAATCATAACTACATAACTGTAACAGCCTATTCTAAATTAATTTTAACAGTCCCCCTTAATGGTGAAAGGGTTCTTAAACACACGTAATATGTCCCTAAACAACTCAAACTTCAGTCTTCCCAGAGGCTTAGTAAATATATCAGCCATATTATCACAAGAATTACAATATTCAACAAAAATCTCTTTGGACTACACCTTTTCCCTAACAAAATAAAATTAAGTGTCTATGTGCTTAGTTTTTTTGTGAAACACAGGATTGTAAACCAGTTTGATCTAACTTTGATTATCGCAATTGATAACTTTAGGTTCTGTCTGTTCTTCCCCAGCATCTTGGAGAAGTCTGCGCAATAAAACTGCCTCACATGCTACTGCACACATAGCTTGATATCTTGCTTCTGCTGAGGATAAGACTACAATATGTTGCTTCTTACTACACTAAGAGATGACCCTGGATCCAATGCTAAAGGCATAACCTATAATTCATCTTCTATCATCTAAATTTCGCGCCCAATCAAAGTCTGTATAACCTGTCAAGCTAACATCAAATGAGTTAGAATACAAAATACCAAAGTGTGAAGTTACTTGTAGATACCAAAATACTCCTTTCACTACAATCCAATGGTTATCATGGGGTTGAGTCAGGAACTAACTCAAAACACTCATTGCATAAGCTAGATCTAGTCTCGTTGTAGTCAAGTAAATAAGACTACCAACCAACTGTCTCTATGATATTGCATCTGCATATTTCAAAGCATCATTCACCTGAGGTTTGATGTTCTAGTGTAAAGGCACAAATGCAGCCTTGCACTCATCCATTTTTAATTTACTCAGCAAACACTTAGCATACTTACCCTGGGATAAGAAAGTTTGGCTTGAATCTCTCTAAACTTCTAGACCCAAACAATAATGCATTTCTCCAAGGTCCTTCATCTCAAATTTCTATGATAACTACTGCTTGATTTCTTCAATCAGGTTGTCTTCATTCCCTATCATGATCAGATCATATACATATAAAGAAATCAACACTATGTGCCCCTCATCATTAAACATAGTATACAAATTAGGATCATTTTTTGCTGCGTTTATAACCATGCATGAGGAAAAATGTATCAATTTTGTCATACCAGGATCTAGGAGCCTATTTTAGACCATATAAATCTTTCTTTAGTCTGCAGACTAAGTGCTCTTCTCCCTTATTAACAACCCCTCAGGCTGCACTAAGTATACTTGTTCTTTTAAATCATCATTTAAGAAAGCAGATTTAACATATATTTGATGTATTTTCGAATGATGCTTAGCGGCTAAAGCAATAATCAATCTAATAGTGTTTAATTTTACAACAGGGGCAAATGTTTACTCAAATTCAATACCTTTTTTATGGGAATACCCCTTTGCAACCAACCTTTCTTTATACTTATCAATAGACCGATTTACTTTAAATTTCAACCTAAATAACAATATACAACCTATGGGTTGTTTACCATAAGGAAGCTTTACTAGATCCCAAGTGTTATTCTTAATAAAAGATCCATATTCCTCCTTCATTGCTTCCTTCCATTTAGAAATCTTACTAGCTTCATGAAAATTAGAAGGTTCTGTAATGCTTAACATACCAGTCATGAGTGCACAATCCCTATACTGAGTTGATAACTATTTCAGCCTACTAGATCTCCTGAGTTGTGCGGTCTGAACTATTCTACTCTGTTATTCTCTTTGTGGATTGAACTCAACTTCCTCCTCTTTATCTTCATGTTGCTGCTATTGTTGGTGTTTCTATTGATGGATCCCTGTTTAAACATCCTCATCTGAAAGTAATGGTACATGTCATTCTTCATTATCTTGAATAGGATTTCCATCATCAACTTGTTCATGGAATACTACGTCTTGAATAATAGACACCTTGTGTGCAGAAGAATCAAACAATTTGTAAGCATTATACTAACTACAGTATCCAATGAAGGTACATTTAATGGCCTTTGAATCTAACTTCTTCCTATTTTCTTTGGCAACATGCACAAAAGCTTTACAACCAAATACTCTAAGATGACTTACTACAGGCTTGAAGCCAAACAAATCTTAAAAAGGAGATTTATAATTAAAACTTTTAGTGGGACTCCTATTCTTCAGATACACTATAGTATTGACCACTTCTACCCAAAAACCATTCGTTAGATTCTTACCTTTCAACATACTGCAAGCACACTCCACCAGTGCTGTGTTATTCCTCTAAAATACTCCATTCTACTGAGGAGTGTAAGTTGTTGTAAACTGTTGTTGTATCTGATGCTCTTTCTAGTATTTGATGAAATCCCCTTTCTTGAACTCTCCGCCCTAATCTGATCGAAGAATCCTGATGAAATTTCTTGTGTACTTTTCGATCATGTTCCTCAACCACTTGAAATACTCAAAGGAATGACTCTTCAGTATAAAAAAATACAACCATAGGAGTCTTGTACAATCATCAACAAAGATTAGAAAATAGTAGGCCCCACCTAATGATCTTGTCTGTATAGGCATGCATAAATAAGTGTGTAGAAGTTCGAGTGTATCCCTCTATTTCCTATCTTTAATGGTAGGAAATTCATCTCTATGCTATTTACCAAATGCACATGCCTCACAATCAATATGAAACTTTTTCAAAACAGCAAGACCACTCACCATACCATTGTTTTGCAATAGTAGAAGATCACTGAAATTGGTGTTCCCAAGTCAATGATGCCACAAGTTTTCAACAGACTTATCTGATGACATCAATTCTTGCAGTGGTGTACTCTTCACCATGAGTTTGTAGAGTCCTCCTATATGAACACCTGTAGCACTAGGCTTCATCTGGTCCAACAATTATTTAATAACAAAATAAGGTTTAAAGAATTCTACCTTGAGATCCTGATCTGTAATCTTTGATACAGAAATCAGGTTCTTCTTAATACCACGTACATACCACAAATTAGATATATTCCTGGAGATTCCATCAAGAAAGTGACAAGGACATCTCCAAGTCACTTGATCTCGTACCCTCTATCATGTCCAAGGTATACTTTTACTCCATTGTTGTGTTCTCTAAAACTCTAAACCATTGTTTTTTACCTGTCATATGTGAGGAGGCTTAAGAATCTACGAGCCAAATATCTTATTCATCCTCCTCAGTGGCTAGTGCAATCTAAGCCATAAATAATCTAATGTCTTGGCTCTAATCTGCATCAACCAGATGACCTACATGTCATCTCTTCTTGTACCTCTCCCCATTTGCCTTTTTTTTATGGAAAAACTTAGCATTATGGCCTATCTTACCACAATAAAAACGTTAGGAGAAAAATCATGTTTATGCGAGTTCATACCTTGTGGTGTCCTTTTTCATGATACTTTAACCTTCCTGTGATCAGATACTACTTTCCCCTTCAGCTTGAACTTGGTTATCAATGCAAGATTTGGATTTTGAGGTTTGAGGGACAACCTCCTTTCTTCTTCTTGTAGCAAGATCCTGGTAAGCTCTTCAAAGTGTGGATGCTTTTATCTTTCATTCAAGCCCATTATAAGAATCTAATAATCATCCGTCACCCTGTTCATAGTAATCATCACTAGATGATCATTCACAATAGTCTGACCAATATTAGTTAGTTTATCTTTAACCTCCTTTATCCAGGATGTGAATGAAGAAACAGACTTATTCTCCTCCATATTGATGGAAAGAATATTCTTCATGAGGTACAAAGTTCAACTGGTGTTCTTGATCTCATACAGTTCTTTGAGAATCATCGATATATCATTTGTTGTCTTCCACTCCCAAATGTGAGGGATGATGCAATCTTCGATGGATAACTTGAGGAGAACCTTTGCCTTCATCTCCCTTTTCTCCCGTTCTTGAATTGTTGTATTGATCTGCCAAGTAGTTGATGCCACAAGTTTTTAGTAGACTTATCTAACTACATCAATGTACTCTTTACATCCAGTTTGTAGATTCATCCTATACAAACACTTGTAGCAATAGGCTTCATCTAGTCCAACAAGTGTTTAATAATACAATAAGATTTAAAGAATTAAACAATGAGATCCTAGTTTGTAATCTTTGATACAAAAATTAGGTTCTTCTTAATACCAGGTACATATCACACATCAAATATATTCCTGATGTTTCCATGAGGCAGAGTGACAAGGACATATCCATGTTCCTTTATCTCATACCCTCTATCATCTTGAAGGTATAAATTTACTCCAGTGTTGGATTCTCTAAAATTTCTGAACCATTGCTTTTTACCTATCATATGTGAGTCTCCAGAATCTATGAACCAAATATATGATTTCTCCTCCTTAGTGGCTAGTGTAGTCTCAACCATAGATAATCTGATGTCCTGGTTCTAATCTACATCAGTGAGATGACCTGCATGTCTTCTCTACTTGTACCTCTCCGCATCTACCTTTTTCTTATGGAAAAACTTAGCAATTTGGCCTATCTTAGCACAATAAAAAAATTTAGGGGCAGAATCATGTTTATGTGAGGTCATACATAGTGGTGTCCTTTTTCGTGATACGTTTCCCTTCCTGTGATCAACCACTGCTTTCCACTTCGGCTTGAACTTGGTCATCAACGCAAGATCTGGATTTTGAGGTTTGAGGGACAACCTCCTTTCTTCTTCTTGTAGCAAGATCCCTCTAAGCTCTTCAAATCCTGGAGGCTTTTCTATTGTATTCAATCCCATTATAAATGTCTGATAATCATCCACCATGCCATTCACGGTAATCATCACTAAATCATCATTCGCCACAGTCTAACCAATATCAGTTAATTTATCTTTAACCTCCTTTATCTAGGATATGAATGAATAAAAGGACTCATTCTCCTTCATCTTTATGGAGAGAATCTTCTTCGTGAGGTACAAAGTTCGACAGGTGTTCCTGGTCTCATACATTACTTTGAGAATTGTCCATAAATCATTCACTATCTTGCACTCCCAAATGTGAGGAATGATGCAATCTTTGACCGATAACTTGAAGAGAACCTTTGCCTTCATCTCCCTTTTCTCCAGTCTTGAATTGCTGTATTCGATCCTTCAATTGCAGTAGTTGGAAATGCCATAGGCATTCCGTCCCTCAAGAAGACTCTAGAGCTTAAACTTCCAATTAGTGTAATTGGAACCATCAAGCTTATTACTCTCATTGAGATAAGATTCAACAATTTGATTATTCATTTTAGATGAAAAAAAACATCAATCTTATCACTGTGAATTTCCTTTAAAAAAAATGCCCCCCTTATATCAAATAATAATTCATTCAAATAATGTAGAGCCTTTGAATTAAAGGAACTCCAAAAGTTTTTAATTAAAGATTTGAAAAAAAAATTCAATTAAAAACATTAATTATTTGAGTGATAATTATTTGAGCTTCTTGTTGCAAGGGGCCACCTCAACATGTATTAAAAAATGGCAGATCACTTTAATTCAATGCAAGTTCACAGAATAGATGGGAATCTTGTTCTCATGCCTTCCACACCCTCTCATTAGCAATGAACATATAGTTCTCACATCCTTTGCACGCCTCCATAGAATTCACGCTCACTGAATTCGTTTCCTTTCTCATCGAATCTAGCTGAAGTTTCTTCCCTTGCCATGATAGGGAGCAAACCATAAGGTTCACATATCCACGCTAAATCAAAAAGTAAGAGTTTTTTTAATATAAGAGTAATTCTCAAGCCAAATTCAAAACCACAAGCCCTCTCATACAGTTCTCCTCCATGCGGAGGTAGGAACAGAACTCCATGGCTTCGATTGATCTAACACTTCTTCAATCAACAATATATAAAAAATGTGGCTTCCTCTTAGATGGCCAAGCTTTGAAAGGAACACGCAGTTCTTGTTCTTTGCCTTGCCTTCAGACCTGACACCTTCCACTGCAATGATGATGACTACTACTGAAGTCTCAGGTGCATGAAATATGGGTGATCTCAACCTCACCGAGTGATCTCAATAGTCATGGCACCACCAACTCCTCCTCAACGACATGCATACACGATAACCTTCTCATCACCAGGCAGCAAGACATCCCCAAACATGCATCTCACCACAAGAGAAAAAGTTATACGTAGCTCTTTTCTTTCCTTCTTTCATGATCAACACCCTTATAGACCAGGGAGTCAGGAAGGTATTCAAATATATTCAGCATGGAGTCACGACGTTGTGCCATGTTTTTAAATTGAATCCTAGATAAAGTTCCATAGTGTGATCGCTGCATTTTTCAACCAAAATTGCACGACGATTTCACCACAATCGCACCCTTCACTCAAAATATAGGATCGACAACCTTGCAACTCTGATACCATGTCAAGGCTAGCATATGAAATACATGATATGATAAACGAACACAAGAGGAGCTCACAGGTGCAGGTCACCAGGAGCTACCTAAAGCAAAACACCACACAGGTTTCACATTAATCTTCAATACTAAATAGATACAATTTGTTAGGGACACCAAATGATATCTGAGAAGAATAGGAACTAAATTAATATATAAATAAAAATCACAACTACATAACTATAATAGCCTATTCTCCATTAATTCTAATATCACAGTCACATTTTGTATGATTTCAGACTTTATTCCTTTGTTGAAGTTGTTTGTTTTGTGTCCTATATTATCAAAATGGAATACAAGGAAACACTGCACCATGCACTAGAAACCCTTAAACTATGCTCGAAGGTCATTTAATGGATAACAAAAGATTTTTGCTGTGAATTTTTCCCCACTAACATCGCCCAATTTCCCTTTTTTTCTCAATTGAAGTTATTTGAATCTAGGCAAAATACATCATAGATGAAGTGGTAAGAAACTCTCCCTCTTCAATGTTGAGGAGGTAAGCACACATATATTCTCATCTTAAGCTTATGATCAAGTTCTAAGATATGGAGAAATAATATCAAAGAATTCATTCACTTTCTGCTCCTCATTTTCCACTCAATTATGGAAGAGAAAAGGCTCCTCTGGAAACAAATTCAATCGCCCATTTGTTTGTTTATTTAACGATGTATCAAGATCTTTTCTTTTCCAATATTTTTGTGCCTACCATTTTTATGGTAATATGGATTAAGGTTACTTTGATGAGATGCAGAGTGATGAAGGTTTAGTTACTGTGATCAAATGTAGAGTGATGAAGGTAAAATATTCTATAGACTTCGTAGTGCCCTATACTTCTTCTTTTCTGTATTAGAGCGAGGGAAAAATTGGTTATTCTTGATTTTCTATAAAGAAATTGAGATTAGTCTTTCCATTTTATTTCTAGTTTCTTTATTTTCATTTCTGGGTTTTGAGAGGGGAATGCATAACTTTCATTGAAATTGGTTAAAAAGGCCTTGTGACTAGGGTCTTCCTTTTCTTTAGGGCATGCTTAAATAGAAAAATATGTCTTTACATTTCATCCATTCCTCGTCATTTTGACTCTTGAGTGATGTTGTTTGATCCTTTTGAAAGGGTGATTTGAAAAGTTACGCGGTTCACTAGATTCATTATGAATGAAATTTCAAGCAAAAAACGATGGTTGAAAATTTGGGTCTCCTTATCCAAAGCATGTAACTTATGCTTGAATACAGAGATTTTCCATCTAAAATAATTTAGAGTTATTCTATGAAGATTATACAAACCCTTTTCTTTACCTACTTTTTGGATATTTAAAAGAACAATGAAAAAATCACTTATTTGAGTTTATTGTAGCCTACTTTTGTTGCACTTCATTGTCAACTTATGGATACTATACACCCCGGCGTCATTCCCATGGAGAAGGTTGCAATTTTGATGCCCTGACAATATTTTGTTTGATTTGATAAAACAAAGGTGTTGACATCATTATGTTTTTTTGGTTTCAGTTGCAGGTGAATTTTGATGCAATGACAAAGTATGAGTATGAGATGATTCAAAAATACAAAGTGTAGTAGCACGTGTTCAACAAGTTGAAGATTAGAAAGTCATGATTTTCCTCGAATGTAACTCTGTTTTTATTTTGAGTTGGTGAGACTTGGCTCTCAAAGAAAAATGGTGGAAGGAAAAGACAGAATTACAAATCTCACTCCAAAAATTCCGCATGTTTTGAAGTGAGAAATTGCTTTTCAAATTTATATGTTCTGCAGTTCAAGGTAATAATGTAATATTGAAGAACAAATTACTATATGCATGACAATTTCTTTGTTTTTTACTTTCAAAGAAGTCACATGCATAAGGGCTGATTTGATAATGTTAAAAAATATGGCAAGATGGATCGTATAGTTTTTTCGCTCTGTTAAGATTAGATATGAACTTGATTTTTATATGCAATGATGAGTTTGATTTATGAATTAAAAGAGGAAATGAAATTAAGGATACATAAAGAACTTTAATGATTTCATACTACAATTGGGTTATCTAAGTCCTCCACATGACCTTCATTTTTTGAGCTATATGTATGTACTAACTTTGATGACTTCACATTTTGAATCTGCATATTTTCTCTTGATCTAAATGGGTAGAGCCACTCTACTAATTGTTTCCAGAAAAGGAGTGGGAAGTTTAAATGCATGCGCATTTTAGAAATTTCTATGTATCTTTTACATCTTCACCAAGTTGTGTTATTGACTACCTCTTTTTATTTGTTGCCATTTCTTTTGATTATGTATAAACATTTTAGGGACATCGTTTTCTATGATTTATGTATTATTGCAAGTGATGCCTGATAAAAATGGCAATGTTGTATTAAAATAAATAGAACCCACTGGTCAGCTCTACGAAAGAGAGTCTGAACTAGGAGAGTTTGGCTCTTTAGAACACTCTACATTATTCATGTACATCACACGTTATATAGTAATCATGGTTTTAGGGAAGTTAAAACAATAACCAAAGAAATCGAAACTAATCCCTATCCTAAGGTCACATGAACCAACTTACACTATTCTAGAATATTCTCCATTATCTTCAACACTCCCCCTTAATGGTGAAGGGGTTCACAAATATGCAGAACATATTCCTAAAAATTTCAAACTTAATCCTGCCAAGAGTCTCAGTGAAAATGTATGCAACATTATCACATGTCTTACAATATACGAAATGGATTTATTTAAATTGTATTTTCTCCCTTACGAAGTGGAATTGTGTATCAATATGTTTAGTGTTTTTGTGGAACAACGGATTATCAGCAAGTTTGATTGAACTCTGATTGAACCCTTCACCCACATTTGTGAGTGGAAAAGTCTCTCCCCCTTCTCTGCATCTTCGGGATCATTCTTCTAGATATTGGTGGTCACAACAGTGGCGTTGGGCTCTGGATCAATGATCTTCATCCCTTTCCCATTCCCCTTATCGTGTTTTGACTCAAGGTCAGGACATGCATCTGATTCTAAAGCCTTCGACTCGGCAACCAGTGACTGCTTGGTCTGACACTCATTTGTGTTATGCGTGGGACTCTTGTTGAACTCACACCACTTTCCTATGTCCTTATTTGACTTCATGGTATTGTTCTTTTCTTGCGGCTTCAATGGGTTGTCTTGGGTCACCCCACCTTGGCTTTATCCTTTGGTCTTTGGATTTGCGGATCCAAAGTCTTGCTTCTTCTATTTGAAATTTTGCTTGATTTTGACAGTGTATCGGTACGTTGTTTCAAGCGAGGAGATGTTCAAGAACTCTATCTCTTACTAGATGTATCTATGTAGGCAGTTGTGGTATTTGAGTACTAAATGCAATTCAGAGTCCTTGAAGGGTATGAAAAATGTTTGTGAACTCTGCCACATCTTGGTCCCTTCCCTGTCGCAGTGTGGTCCATTTGATGTATTTTTCCTCGTAGCTTTTGACAAGGTAGTAATGCTCCTTGATGGCATCCCAGAGTGAATCCCAAGTGGGTCTGGCTAAAAATAGTGAGCTGCTACTTTTATTCTTTTTTTCACAGTAAGTTTCCCAGAAGTCCTTGATGTGGGGGGCTACTTTGAGATGAGCGAAAACAATCTTTTCTCGACTCGAAAATTCACGAAGAGAAAAATACCCATCTAGCAGATTTAACAATTTATCTACGTAATCCACTTATATTTGACCCCAAAAGATGGGGATTTCAAAATTAACTTGTACCTTAAATGGTGTGGCATTTCCAATGTAGCTGATGGAAGCCAATGCGTCGCCTCTGGGTAGCCGTTGAAGGATCTAGGAAAAGCTATCCATCATCACGTTCCTTTGTCACTCAAGGGCTTCTTTGAGTAAGATTTTGAAAGGATCTCCTTCCCCTCATCTTTATTTTCATCTGCCATGGGAGGCTGTCGAGATTTGTGAGGCTGGTCTTGCAAAGGTTCAGCTAGTTCAGGCCCTAACTCCTTATATCTCGACCTCGTTGGGGACATGCAAAGAAAAACAGAGAAAAAGCAGACCGCTCTAATACTACTGATCCAGATTTAAACAAGAATGCAACAAATTACATAGATAACCATAAACAGAAAGATGTAGTAGAAATAATACTTCATTCTGTTAATGTAAAATACTGAAATATGCCTACAAATAGTAATGGAAGTAGACTAGCTAGGGCCATGGTAGCTTATCTCTAAGAAGAAATTGTGGTGGCTACATGCCTCTGAATTGTGTTACAATGAAGCTCAAAGGCCTATTTATTGTTGAGAAACAATGAAATACCCTTAATATCCCAAAACCTAACCCTCGAAGATGAAACACAGAATTATGGGCCCTGTTTGGGTAAATTGTTGCATCAATTTATTGTGGTCATAACTTTGGCATATGATCTCCGTTTAACACCTACAACAGCTCGTTATAAAGACTTGTCTAAGCATTAAAACTTTGGGATGAGCAACATCTGTCCATGGACCCATGTTGCTCCCAGATTTCCCAAAAAACTGCTAAAAATAGTAACTTCTGCTAGAATTACAGAAACTGAAGAACTAAAAGAGACAGTTTTGGGGGTCCAAGTGAAATAGGTGGGTGGCCACCAACATCCACTTGGATCATCCTTCTTCTGCAGTAACAACAAATCATTCTAGATGATATGACCAGATCTCTGATGCCATAGCTCTTCTGTAGTCAAAGTCGCAGCTATCAAGGCTTGAACTGGTGCAAGTCTTACATCCAACTTGTACAAACCTCCTATTCAGACTCCTGTAACAATTGTCTTCATGTGATCTAGAAGTTCGCTAATATAATAGTTATATTTAGAAAATTCAACTTTAAGATCTCGATATGTGATCATGGATACAAAAATCAAGTTCTTTGTTACACCGGGCACATACATGACATTATGAATTCGTTTTACAATACAATTAGATAGAATGATATAAACGTTCCCACACCTTTTGATCTGATGACTTCTATCATCACCAAGGTAAATCTATGCTCCTTCATTAATTTCATTAAAATCCTCGAACCAATGCTTGTTCCCTCTCATATGTCTTGATGCTCCCAAATCTACATACCACATGTCTGCATCAACATTCTCATAAAAAATTTCCGTAGACAATTTGAAATTTTTCACATGATTTTCATTCGCAAGATGACCTGCATGTTGTTTCTGCTTCTACTCTTCTTCATGATATTTCTTCTTCTTTCACTCCGTGGAAACATGACCAATTCTTCTGCAATAAAAACATTTAATTTCAGAGTTATTTCTATTCGGATGCATACCTTAGGTTTGATTCAGTCTTTTCTATGCATGTCCTCCATTTTGCTGTTGCGGATTTAATTTCCCTTTGAAGATGTTATTCTTCACCATCAATGCAAGATCAACACTCTGGGGCTCCAGAGTTGATCTTATTTCTTCTTCTTGCATCGATAGTCATCGGTCACACCATTCATGGTAATTGTTACAAGATCTGTAGTGTCAACTATATCACCAATGTCTGCCAATTTATTCTCAGATCTTTGATCCTTGTTATGAAGGAATTAACTATTTCATTCTCCTCCATCTTCAGGGATGAGATCTTTCTCTTCAGAAACAGAGGAAAATTTGTATTCTTGATCTCATACAGATCCTTCAAAATTCCGTAAATCTCGTTAGTTGTCTTACACTCTCTAATGTTTGGTATGATGCAGTCTTTCACTAACATCTTCAACAGTGTCTTTGTTTTACCTTCTCACTTCTCCCAATATGGGATCGATGATGATCGAGCCACTCACTTCGACTCATCCTTGTTTACAATCATCCAAGCATTATACACTTTTAACAAATTCTGCATCTTGAATTTCCAAATTGCATAATTGGAACAATCGAGCTTGTTATGCTCATTCAAGCATGCTTCAAACATATTATTATTCATTTTGGCAATTTAGACAATAAAAAAATTGACATGTAAAGAAAGATGTTAGATTCACCTCGAATATATGTCAAAGACAAATCATTGACCTTCAATGTTGTTTGATCTCGCAACACACCTACAGATCACCATGGCTTCCTTCACAGCCTCTAGACAACCTTCTGTTGTCAGCCTCTACAGCCTTCTCTAGGATGCAACCTTCTCTCGGCCTCCATAGAGCCTCTTTGTTGTTTACATGATCGTCGCAAATGTATAGCACTTATATGAGATATTGTCGCAGGTATACACCACCTATCTGCGAGGTCGTCACAACTATACACCTAAAATCATAGACTGTGATGTTAAGTATGTTTGACTAATCGTCGCGCAGGTATACACCACCTATCTGCGAGGTCGTCACAACTATAAACCTAAAATCATAGACTGTGATGTTAAGTATGTTTGACTAATTGTCGCATTTATTCTCCTGAAACCTACAACAATTTTGGTTTAGTTGCACCCTCCTCTCAGTGTACAAGATCCTCACCCTTCACGCTCTGATAACATGATAAAAATGGCAATGTTGAATTAAAATAAATAAAGCCCACTAGTTAGCTCTACAAAAGAGAGTCTCGCACTGCAGAATGCTCTACATTGTTCATGTACATCACACATTATATAGTAACTTTAGGGAAGTTAAAACAATAACTTAAGAAATAGAAACTAGTTCCTATCTTGAAGTCAAGTGAACCAACTTTTTTTTTTATGGTTGTGCTCTCTTGTGTTCTATAGTTAATGTAGTATTATCTCTCATCTGTGGTAGCTATGTTTATAGCATGTTAGTCAAATTCTTGTATGCATCCGCACGAACACATTTGCCTGCACGTGTCTAATTCTTGAACCATTTTATGCTACAAAAGTTTTGATAGGATGAGTATGTGAAGGACGCATGCAGTTCCCAAAATTTTTGTTATATAGATGGAACAAAAAATAATTACATGGTTCCTAATAGAAAAGCAAGCAAACTACCTTGAGCTGTGTTCTCTATCTTGTCAGAACAGTCCAGCCTATCTTTGCTTGATAGTTTTCAAACCTACCTGTACTATGATTTTATGTCGCACTCGACATGAAAGAAAAGAAAACTCCTACAAACTCTCCTTTAGTGTATATTTCTATGATGATTATGCATTTTTATTTTTCATCTTAAGGTTTTCAATTGTTTAAGGCTTAAACCATATTTATTCATGTTGGTTTAGAAAATTCTACCTGAAGCTTCTGCTCGTTTGGATTCACGACACTAGCATTTTTGGGTATTCTATAGTGGTATAGTGTTATTCCATGAAAGATGCTTCCATTACTCATCTAGTTTGTGGACCAAACTAGGCCTTAATTCTAGGAGAACCCTAAGAGATTAAACTTCAGACGTTGCATTCGAAGAATTGCAGCACGCAGATATTCAGAACAACGAGCTGGTTAAATTTCAGATTTGGGCAATTATCATAAAAGCCTGTACGAGTGCCTAGACTATTTGGTTACATAATTGGACGTAGGAAATTTAGTGTATTGCAATTTTTGGATGATTGCTTTCACATTGAATGGTGGATTTTTTATGGTGGATTATTTCAGACAGATTTATTTATTTCTTTGCTTTTTCGGATGATTTTATAAAGCTCGTCTTCTCCATGCAAAAGAGCATGATTTAGAATAACTTTTGAATATATTTGGAGTATATATCATTTTTATCAGTTTTTAGTAGTGTTTATTAAATTTAAGTGAAATAAGGGATTTGATTCTTAAATTTAAGTGAAATAAGGGATTTGATTCTTAGCCTTTAAAATTTTATAACTCAAATTCTTGATTTATTTTTACTGAAGTTATAAGGGATTGATCTACTAATATTTTGTGTTTTTTTTACACATAATTTTTTTCATAAAATGGCATTAATTGTGAATTTTGATTTTCTACTCTTTATAATAAAGGAAATGTTTACATTATAAATCAATACATTATATATCAATAACTTAAGGCAACGGAATATTGACGGTAAGGTTTCATAATCTAGATTTTCTTAAAACAATTTTGGCAAGCCGTTGCTCTAGCACAACGCTGCATTATTGTGAATTTTAATTCTCTTCTCTTTATAGTAAAAGAAATGTTTTCATCATAAACGAATACATTATACATCAATAATTTGAAATAAATATTGATAAAGTTTCATAACTTAAATATTCTCTTAAACAATTCTTACAAGTAATTATAAAACAGCATTATATTTATTATGAATTTTAATTTTCTACTCTTTCTAATAAAGGAAAAGTTTTCATTATAAGTCAATACATTACACATCAATAACTCTAAAACAATATTGATAATAAAAATTCATAACATAAATATTCCTATAAAAAAAATGCACTATTTACATCCTCTTTCTCTTTCTAAGCCGAGCAATGAATATTGTGGAGATGAGGCTCAACCACCCTAGAAAGGAAGTGGTGGAGCAGAAAGGAAGTGGTGGAGTATATGATAGATTTGGATTCTTATATGTCGAGCATGCGTCAATAAAGCAAACCTTTTCCACATAATGTCCATATTATATATATTTGATTTTTTTTTGAAAATAACTGAAACTATATAATATTTTATTTATTAAAATATATATAAAATTTATAACCTAAATAAGAAATAATATCTATAATTTAAAATTTTTAATATATATGTAGGTTGGAAATAGATAAATAACAAACTAGTTTCCTAATAACTTAATTTAAATTCGCAATATATAAATTAAATATGTTCCCATATAAATGACTATTTTCTATCTTGAAATGATTGTAAATGATGTAATCTCTACTTGCAGAAAATTTTGATAATCAATACAAAATTATGAGTTAATATAGCAAAATTATATCCTTGTTTATCACTTGATTGTTTATAGGTCATGTATATAAAAGCAATATATATATAGTTATATTCATAATCATTTCAATGATTATCAAGGGTTTAAAAACAAACTATACAATAAATGTGATTTTGTTGAAAGTGAATATGGAAAATTTGCCATAACTATAATAGAATGAAGAACCAATAATTAGACTAGTTAACATTCTTTTCATGTTTTACTTTACTGGATGTGAATTTCTTTTGAGTAAACCATTCCAAACCTAAACTTAAGATTTAAGATCTAAGTGATTATACAAAGGATATAGCCAAACCTTGACAGATGAGAGAAGCACAACAAAATCTCTATTTCTGGGATGGAAAAATTAGAATGAAACTAGTCGAGAAAAAAATAATAATCACTTTAACCAATACAAAACTAATTGGTCCACATGACATAAGTGAAGCGAACGAACGATACACACAAGAATATGTAAATGTATATACTTATTGATTGATTATAATTTTGCAACGTAAATGCTTAATAGATCGTTATAAGTCGCTGAGAAATCTAAGAGGTAAAAATGTAAGTAGAATGTCAGTCAGCGCCCGTCGTCTGAGGTATTATGAAATGATGCGGTTTTCTTTAACAATCCTTTGGCCTGGGCAAGGATCCCTCCTCAATTCTTGAACTGCCAAATCCAGCAGACTATCCACACCCAGCCAATCTGCTGCCTGCAATGCAAATACAAATATTGCAATCCATGTCAGAAAGAAATTACAAACATATCAACAAACAAACAATTTGTGTTAAATGTCAGATAACATTGGGCACCTATAATGCAAATGCTACTTTATCCGTAACAAAGAAGGAACAACCAACACTTACCTTTATTAGATTGAATAACATGTCAATATCGACATTGCTGATAGAAATTCAGATCCCATGTCCTCATAGCGTTGGCAGGTTCAGAAGAGTTGCGTACATGATACTCTACGTATTCAAACATTTTTTCTAGGGTTTGTTTTGATACAGTACTAAGAGGCATCACCTGATGAGGTAATTGGTCTTCTCCTACAATTTGTATTATATTTTTCAACACCTTGGATTCGAATGCCACTTCTTTATCCACCATAATCATGTGACCATCACCACTTCTCAATGACACTTTTACGCCCTCCTTATAATTTTCCATTGGAATGGTACAGGGTGCACAGCTACGATAACGGTATCAATTATCATACATAAAAAAAATTAAGTTATAAAATTCAACGAGAAATTTCTAGCTGAAATATAACAACGGATTAAAAATCCGACAACAATTCAGTGCTAGTTCAAACTCAAATAATGAAAAATATTCCGTATCACTCCACCGAAGAGTTTTTGTAAAAGCTGAAGATCAATTGTGAAAGCTTCTGTCTCGCTTGTTTGCAATAGACAACAGTGATTAACAGAGAGTGGCAACCGAAAATATTGTAGTGTCGCAATAAGAGCACGTGCATGCAAAACGTAATTTGATTTTGTGTTGGCCAAGTAAGATTCGATGATCTATATATATATGTACACTTATTCCCACATTCTTTTTTAATATTATTAGCACGCCGCCTATATTATATAACTTTTTTTATTGTTATTAGACCGACTTTATTATGTAGTATTTGCATTTTAGTTTCATATATTTGTTCGAAGCTATATATATATATATATATACAATATTTATTTTACAACTCTATTATATATCTTTAAATTTCTTATTATTATTTTTTCGTTATTTAAAAATAATTTTAACAACTATAATATATATATATATATAAAATAAAATAATTAAGATAAGAAGTGCCAGTAATATTATCTAAGACATTATAAATAATGTATTTTCCTAACAAATAATTTATACACTAATTTTTATTTTTATTTTCTTTTTTTCTTTCATATATGAGAATGTGATTTAAATTTATATCATGAAAAGCATAACACAGAAGTTTAGATAGTCCATAAAAATAAAAAATAAAACACAAAACAAAAATATACATGTAGTTGAATAGCGCAATAGTAGAAAATCACTCTCTTGGCTTTTTCTATTAAAATTATCATTGGTTATTATATCCAATGATGTATACATTTATTTTTAATTCTAAAATAAGTGATTATCAAAAACACCGAAAGTCAAGTTATTTTAGTAATTGAGTTCAAAAGTCCAATGATCATGTATGCCAATGTTGGATTTGCCTTTTTCCCTCCCTTTTTTATCTTTTAGCTTTTGTTTTCCACCTCACGAGACGGATCCTCTTTGCCTCTTTGACTCAGCCACTTGTTTCCCAACCTTCATTTAGCTAGTAAATTCAAAAAGATATTGAAAATGATAACTAATATTATTTGACACGGACTTAGTCAAACTTAATGTTGGAGTTTCCATTTTCCTCTCTTTTTCATCTTTATCTTTGCTTGCCCACCTTAGCTGTAGGATGTTGCCTCTACCTTCTTCAGTGATTTCCTCGTCCTTATCACCCAGTGTTATTCATTTGGTTGCCTAACTTTTCTTTAGCTAGTAAATTGAAAAAATATTGAATATCATGACTTAGTCAAACTTAATGTTGGAGTTTCCATTTCCCTCTCTTTTTCATCTTTAGCTTTTCTTGCCCACCTTAGCTGTAGGATGTTGCCTCTACCTTCTTCAGTGATTTCCTCGTCCTTATCACTCGGTGTTATTCATTTTGTTGCCCAACTTTTCGTTAGCTAGTAAATTGAAAAAATATTGAATATCTTGACTAATAATTATTTGATAGGGACTGAGTTAAACTTTGTAGTTTTCAAGACATTATAATATGCAATGGTTTAAACAAGTGACCAAACTCCAATATAAGACTTATATTCAGGGTTTAGAAGAAGTCTAACGGACTATGTGATATTTGATATGTTTTCTTCCAACAAAATTGTAATGTTTGACCCATTCAATGGAAATGAACCTTCCTATGATCATAGGACCTTAAATCTAACTCTAAATCTTTCCATGTAAAAATATGACATGCATGAGAATTATGAGTGAAAGCCAACTACATTTTGACAAGAGAAATTGATATCTTCCTAAAGGACATATATAACGATTTACATCTCTTAACTTATAAGTATAATTTTAAAATCATCTATAATAATTTTACTACAATCAACAAGTACTCTACTAAAGTCCTCTCTGAAACAATTAGCAAGTCATCTAACAAATTTTCAAACAAAAAGAATAATGGAACTATGATAATGATTGTAAAATTCCTAGAAAATAAATTATGGGTGCTCCTAACAAAAAAATATTATTAAAAGATAGAAATGTTACTGTATAAGGAGAAATCAATACTAGTTACTACACCTCTCTATGTTTGACCATAAAAAGATCCGAAGAAAAATATTAATTAATAAGAATAAAGAAATTCTTCCCTTGAAAAAGTCCATCATTTACCTTAAAAATATATATGATGTTGCTAATACTATGGACACGATTTTGAATACCCATATATAGGACGATATATTTTCTTTTGAAGTCATTGAATTTGGGGTTACGCATCTCACTAATGGGATAACTAATGTCGTTGAAGGCCACCAAGCTAAAATTTAAAAAATGGGAGAATCTATCCCTATCCTCCACATACAGAAACCCTTTAATTTTGAATTCAAGCAAGACTTAATTATTTCTTGGATGCAAAGCCTTATTTTTTATATCTTTAACAAAGGATATGAAAACATTCCCTCTAATTACAAGACTATTATAATTAGCCACACTTTTTACAAGTTGTACATGCTTATTTTGGGAAGTAAGAATATACTTTGGGTTCAAAGCTAATGTAAAAGAGCTAAGGACATACGTTTGTTACATGATCCTTTTGGAATGTTAGAATAGATTTTGGGTTCAAAGCTAATGTATAAGAGCTAAGGGCATATGTTTGTTACCCAAAGAACATTAGTACAATAACACCCTATTACAGATCCATTTGGGCACGTCACTTCTATCATCCATATCATTGTTTTAGCACTCAACAAACCCTAATTTTAGTTGCTTCATGCCCTAAACAAGTCACCCTTTTGAATGCCTCCTTCACAAATAGTTTGATGACTTAAGGACATCCTAAAATGATCTCTAAAGGGACGAGCGTAGGCAGACCCATGTAAGGGTGTGTCACAGAGCAGTTGTGTCCATGCCATGGTGCTCTCCAGAGCACTTAGGACCTCTTTCACCTACGTTGGGTGAGATTGAGCAAAATTCACATACGGTTTTGAGAATATTCTTATCTCTTGGAATCATCTAAAATTTTCCCTCACTTATTAACTCCCATGAGATCGAAAATGGATTAGGAATGAATTAAGATGCATCCTATCCTCTCATCCCTTCCTCCATGGAACTAATTCTAAGTATGGCAGGCCATTCAATAACCCCACTTATGACATAACCTCCTTCATCCTCCCATAAATTGAACACTCATCTAAGTGATTAGGGGTTAGGCTATGTTGAATTGTAAGGACATAATGTTTCTATGAGAATTGACTTTAAGACGAGTATTGTTATGCTACATGTTTGTCATGCTTTTGATGTGATGTGGATGGCATCCAAGCTAGATGAGTGACTTCGAATTAGACTTGATGGTTGTAATTCCTTCTTCTATTCAATAAAGTATTTGAACCTTTTGCCCATAGGATTATCTTGTTATATGATTCTTATATGTGTGAATTTATCTGATTCCATTTACTTGTATTCAATAGATCTTTTGCTTTGATTAGTGATCTATCTTCTGTTGATGTTTACAGGTACTTCTCAAGTGTGTTAATTATGGGAAGGAGCAATAGGATGGATACAAAGGAGACAAGAGGAAAGCCGAACTACAAGTAGGTCTTCTCATCTCCTTTGTCTTATATATTTCTTATGGGAAAAGGCTAAAGTTCTTTAAACTGTTGTTATAAATATGGCTACTTATCTAGGGAATTAGTATCTATCCGTAGATACCAAATTCTCCCAAACAAATTTCCCTAAATGGTCCTTTTGTACCAATGGCATCATCCCCACCATGGGTTAATTATGTGGCAACCCGTTCCATGCCTACATCAACTGACGATCAATTTAGTGATGTTGTACATTGTGTATTGGGGGCATTGGAACCAAATCCCTCTAATGTATTCCTTGCTACAGATCCCGTCTAGAGCATTGTTCTCCCATTTGATGAGAAACTCTTGGAATTCATGACCTCTTATAGGTTGTTATCAACGAATATGAGGATAGTTCCTGGTCTTGTGTCAACCTGATTAAAAAATGAAATAAGGAATATGAGGATACTCCCTAGACTTGTCTCAACCTCATTAAAAACTGAATCAAGGAATACGAGGATATTTTATTGTCTTGTGTCAACCTCGTTAAAAAGTTGAAACAAGGAATATGAGGATAATTCTTTTAATATGTTGGCCTCTTAAAAAAATGAAATAGGTCCCAGAGTATAGTCCCTTGTCTTGTGTCAAGCCCAATAAAAAATGGAACAAGGATTTTGAGTAGAGTTCCTTGTCTTATGACAAGCTCATTAAAAAATGAAACAAGGTTCGCTAGAGGAAAGTTCCAATTCGAGTCTTTGATTAGATCTCGTAAAATACTAGTCAAATCTTTCACCTAATCTTGTAAATGAACATTCACTCCATCCACCTGATAGCCACACGTAGTCTACTTAGGTGAATTAGATGAAGCTTGGCTAGCATGCACCTAGTTTCGAGTCATCATGTTGGGGGTATGTAAACCAATCTGAAGCATAGTGTTCATTTCAAGCTTGTGTAAACATGGAACTGAATTCAAGCATAGTTTTCATTTCAAGGTTGTGTAAAAATGAAACTAAATCCAACCATAGTTTTTTCGTTTCAAGCTTGTATAAACATGAAACTGAATCCAAGCATAGTTTCCTGTGGTTCAACCTTGTGTAAAATGAACCCATTTTCTTTTTAACCCTCGTGATTTCCATTCTATTAGCCTCTTCCATTAGACGAGCCTTGGTTTTTCTCCTTCCATCATCACTATCAGCTTCGCTGATCATACGCTTTCACTTGGTTGTTTTACACTTTTTGAGGAATAATTGCAATGAGTGGTCTTATTAGTGAGCCTCTTCGCAGAAATCAACATGATTTGAGAAGTTCCTACATCATCAGAATTAGTTGGTATCCTAGACACCAGTCATTCCTCAAAGTGGAGTCCTCTTTAAGCTCTTTCTATACTCTCTAAATATGCAAAGATTTTCAACCGCTTGTCCTTTTCAGTTCGTTAATGGATTGGAACCGACATCTAATCAGTATAAGTTTAACCCTATTTCAGGCTGATATGTATTATTTACGAAAAAGGAATACATTGAACAAACATAGTCGATAGGGGCTCTCTCATATTATTTTACGCTTTTTTGGGCTTGAGAGACAAATCTACTAAAAATAACCTCTGGATTTCTCTTTTCATCCCTTTTCAAACACTCCAAACATGAAAAGGACCAAGTTATCATTATCGTTAAACTTGTTGAAACATCAAATAGCGACAAACTTGTCGATCATGAAAAGACTGAGTTTAACCTTCGCTAGACTCGTTAAAACATCACATAGTGATAGATTCACCTGAAGGATGGAATTATAAAACAAGCATATGTTATCCTCCTCAATCTTGATAAAAAACAAATAGGTACTGGTCACCAATGACTCGGGAAAATGGAAAAATGGGTAAACCACTTTTGGTACCAAGTCGCTCTTGAACATGACACTTTCACTTCATCACTGTGACTACTTGGGTTGGGTTATCAGCTTGATGGTTATCATACCATTGGTATATCATACAATCTGTCACTTTATTTTGCGCCAATGCTACCAATTCATTTCAGTTTCATTGACATGTTCAAGTGAAGTCAACCAGTTTAAATTCATCCTTTACAGTGCATAAACCTTCATTTTCATGACCACCATCCCTGAACTTTGTGTTGTTAGACAAATTCCATCTCCAAAATTATTACACTCATTTTGTGTCATTGATGTGAGATACATCAAGGCCCTCCTACGATGAGTCACTTATTGTCGACATGAACACATTATCCAGTAAGTTGACTTAGAAACACCCTTCGAGTACCTTGAGGCTTGCATACATCAATGGCAAGTTTCTCACTTCCGACGATAGGTTGACATCACTAGCCTTTGACCGAAAGACTTTGTATGGTGTTCGACATCAAAACATCCATTCACACGATGCATAATTTATTGCAGTACCTTGAGGATCATTATCTTTATCGGTGACTTCTCTCTTCTACGTTAACGACTTACATCATTGGTTGGTCATCAGATAGTGCCTTCCCATGTTTGACTTCAGATCGCATATTCACATGGTTAGACTCGTACTTGAGCAAATGATTGAACGAGATAGAATACTCCTGGTCTAGTTTCATTGATCTGGGTTGTGATTTCAGGAGTACTAAATCATATGTACAATGGCCTTACATTGATGGTCATTCCAATCATGGGTCTATATTTGTAGACCATTGTCTGTGTACATGTAATGAAAGTTTATATTTTGAGCATGTGTATGCCTTCCCTTAACAATTCATGTAAAAAATAAAAATATCATGATATATGTATTGTAATTGATGGAGGTCACCTTCCACTTTGAAACCTCCTCATCACATTGTGAAGCATTTCATTCTACATTAACATTTTTTCAAACTCATGCTTTATGGGGCAACTGTTACAGATCCATTTGGGCGCATCACTCCCATCATCTAGATCAATGTTTTAGGACTCATAAAACCTTAATTTTAGTTCCTACATGTCCTAAACAAGTGACCCTTTTGAATGACTCCTTCCCAGACAGTCTCATGACTTGAAGACATCCTGAAATGACCTCTAAAGGGACCAGTCCAAGCAGGCCCATGTAACTGTGCATTGTAGAGAAGTTGAGTCCATGCCACGGTGCTCTCGAGAGCACTTAGGCTCTCTTTCACCTGCGTTGGGAGAGATTGAGAGAAATTCAAATAGGGTTCAGGAAATATTATCATCTCTTTGAGACATCTAGAAGTTTCCCTCACTTATTAACTCCTATGAGCTTGAGAATTGGTGAGGAATGATTTAAGATGCATCCTATCCTCTCATCCCTTCCTCCATGGAACTAATTCTAAGTATGGAAGGCCATTCAGTACCCCCATTTATGACATAATCTCCTTCATCCTACTATAAATTGGACACTCATCTAAGTGATCGGGGGCTGGACTATCTTGAATTATAAGGAGATAATGTTGCTATTAGAATTGACTTTGAGACAAGTATTGTTATGCTACAAGTTTGTCATGCTTTTGATGTGATGTGGATGGGATCCAAGCTAGAGGAGTGACTTCGAATAAAACTTGATGGTTCTAATTCCTTATTCTATTCAATGAATTATTTGAACCTTTTTCCCATATGCTTATATTGTTATATCATGCTTATATGTGTGAATGTATCTGATTCCATTTACTTGTATTCAATAGATGTTCTCCTTTGATCCATTCTCTGCCTTCTGTTGATGTTTACAAGTACTTCTCAAGTGTGTTAAGTATTGGAAGAAGTGATAGGATCAATACAAAGGAGACAAGAAGAAAGAAAAACTACAGGTAGGTCTTCTCATCTTCTTTATCTTATCTATTTCTTCTAATTATTTTTGGGCACTCTATAATATAAAATCGAAATCTTCAATTTTTCAAAATCATTTATCATTACACTAAGGAACACAAAATTGTTATTGTAAATGTATACTATTCAAATTTTAATAATAATGGGTAATTGTTGTTTCTTGTTTGAGGGTGTATTTTATTTTCATAAACTCCTTTACTATGTTTAACATCATTCTACTTGTAAATACTACATTGGTTGCTATTTCTAATATCTCATTTTTCCTTATTCACAGACCATAGTGATTAACCGATAGTAGCAACCGAAAATATTAGTGTGTTGCAATTAGATCACGTGCATGGAAATCGTAATTTGATTTGAGTTGGCCAACTAAGACTCGATGACATATATATATCCTTATTCCCACATTCGTTTTTATTATTATTAGTAAACCGACGTTATTATATTGCTTTTTTATTATTGTTAAAAGCCTATCAGAAATGATTTTATATATATATATATAAAACACGTGTGAGTAATATTATTGTGTAAATAATATATTTTAAATAATGTAATTTCTTACTAAATGATTTAAACCATAATTTTTTTGCTATATGAGAACTTTTGATCTGAATTTATATCATGAGAAACATAACAGGGACTTCTAGATAGTTTCAAAAAACTAAAAATAAAAACACAAAGTAACGATGATAGAAGTCATTGAATGGTGGAAGAACATGGAACTATGAGTAGAAAATCAATCTCTTGACTTTTTATTAAAAATATAAGTTTTTTTTATGTCTAAAGAGATATATATTTATTTTTAATTTTAAAACTAGTGCATTATCAAGAACACGGAAAATTAAACTATTTTAGCAATTGACTTCAGAATTCCAACGAGTTTGTATGTTAATGTTGGAGTTGCCTTTTTCCTTTTATTTTTCATCTTTTAGCTTTTGTTTCCCACCTCAAGAGATAGATCTTGCTTGTCTCTCTGAGTGAGGCAATTTTTTCCTATCCTTGATCAAGCTAGTAAATTCAAAAAAATATTGAAGATGGTAACTAATAATTATTTGACATGGACTTAGTCAAACATAATGATGGAGTTGCCTTTTTCCCTCTATTTTTCATCTTTTAGCTTTTCTCTCCCACCTCAGTTGTTGGATGTTGCCTCTACCTTCTCCTGTGATTTCCTCTTGTTTCTGGGAGTAAGGCACTTCTTGCCCAAGCTTGATTTAGCTAGTAAATTAAAAAAAAAAATGAATACCCTAACTAATAATTATTTGATAGGGACTTAGTAAAGCATTGCAGTTTTCAAGACATTGCAATTTTGAATGGGTTAATCAAGTGACCAAAATCCAACTGGAAGACTTATATTTAGGGTTTGGAAGTAGTGTAGTGGATTATGTGATATTTGATATGTTTTCTTCCAACTAAATTGTAATGTTTGACATATTCAATGGCCATGAACCTTCTTATGCTCATACATATTTAGCCTTATCTCTAAATTTTATCATGCAAAAATGTCACATGCATGAGAATTATTAGATTCAAAGCCAAGTACCTTTCGACAATAGTAAAATGGATCTCTCACTAAGCGAAATATATATGTATTTACATCACTTAACTTATAAGTTTAGTTTTAAAATGCTCTATAATATTTAGTATACCTAGGGGGATAATATGGGGTACAAAGGGAGGTACCCAACGAAATAATCTAATAATGGGATGGGCCATAGTAATAAATAAGGTGGTTAACCCATATCATTTAAGGGACCACAAGTAGTTAACAATAATGTAATAAGCCCATGGTATTTTATAGATGGTATTGAGGGAACCATGGTAATGACCCATGATATTGTATGTATGAAGCCTATATAAAGGCTAGAGATTCCCCATTGAAGGCTGTCAAGGATTATTGTATGAATAAGCATATAGCTTGTGGAGTGTTCTCCCTCCTTAAGGAGTGAATGTATGGTGTTGCCTTACCTTAAGGGTTTGATCAATAAAGAAGCATTTCTATCTATTCAAATCTTGTTATTTCTAGTTTTATTTTCATTGTCTTATATTTTTATATCAGATCTATAACAAGTGGTATCAGAGCACTTTCTTGGGAAAAAGTGGAGAATTCTTTTTTATTCTTTTGCAGGAACTTTTAGGGGCAACGAATTTGCAGATCAGATTTGTATGTTTTGGGGGAAAATATGAAAAATATAATTGCAGATATGGATTCTTTGTGAAAAATACCCAAGTTAAAAAAAAAAATCGGCCAAATCGGTGTCCGGATGAAGGAAATATCACTAATCTAAAAATCAATGGTGTTGCAGACATTTTTCGGGGCGGTGAATTTGCAGATCAGATCTATATGATTTGGTGGAAAATCTACAAAATATAATTGTAGATATAGGTTGTTTATGAAAAATACTATTTAAAAAAAAATCAGTCGAATCGGAGTCTCGATGAAGGAGATCTCGCTGATTTAAAAATTAGTGTTGTTGTAGACATTTTTTGGGGGCAGTGATTTTGTGGCATAGATCTATATGCTTTGGTGCAAAATTTGCAAAATCTAATTGTAGATCTATATTACTTGTGAAAAAATACCCAATTTCAAAAAAAAATCAGTCCAATCGGAGTCCGGATGAGGGAGATATACTGATTTAAAATCAATTATTTTTTCAACAATTTTTTGTGACAGCGGGACAATTGTAGCGTGAATAGGAAATTCCAGTGCCTAGATTACGATTTATATCACATGGGAAGATGCATAATGGTTTTTCCATTTCTAAAAATAGGACATAATAGGGATTTTGAGCAATATTGACTGAATTGTGGCCATTTCAGATTTTCGCCAAGTAAGCGATTTGTTTTCAAAAACCCTCTTCATGGCTTATAACAGTAAGGTTTTTACAGGAAAAAGTAATGGGTGATCTATTGAAAATTTTATAGCACATCTTAAGTTTGACTTCCCAAGGTGTTGGAAGGACAAAATAGTGTATTATTTGAAGGATGATGCTGCTATATGGTGGAAATCACTTGACAATGAGATTTTGAAGTTATGTCGTGCTGATGAAATTGAAGAAGTGATTTTGGACAAATGGTCTCATACTAGAAAGAAGGAAACCAAAAAACCTAGCAAATATTTTATTTTTGCAGGAGAGAAGGAAATCAAGAACCCAAAGGGTTATTTTTTGCTCGTATCTCCTTATTTCAGGTTCATGGATTGATTTAGAAGGAGAAGATCATTGTGGCTATAAATCCTAGTTGCAAGCATAATTTTATCAATGTTAATTTGGCAAAACAAATTGCAATTTCCACCTAAACAAATTGAAAACCCATAGGTTGATAATGGGGATGTTCAAGTTTATAAAGATTTGAAGATTTCTATGGATAAATATGTGTTGCATTGTGACCTTTATAATTCAAATATGGATAACATAGATGTTGTTTTTGGATATCTTTGGATGGAATCTATGGATACTCTGAATATTAATGTGCAGAAGAAATTCCTGAAGCTCTGGTATAAAGAGAATAAAATTACATTATAGAATAATTCCATTAAGATCCAAGCAGAAGATGTTTTAGGGACTGACACAACAGATGATGAGCCCTTAATAGTCGACAACCAAACACAAACATCAAACCAGGTACAGGTAGAGTCCAAGGAGGCTAAAGAAGAAAAAGTTACAAGTACAGATACATCAGATGAGGAATCAGTGGTTGAAGTAATATTGGAAGATAAGCAACAACAAAATATGCCAAAACATGTACCAGCTACCAATAAGGCTCCATTAGGTGGTGAATTAAAGAAAAATACATTGTGGGTTAAAACTTCATCATATCACCACCCATATCACCCCACAAGAAAACAACCAATAAGATGGCAAAAAATTAGCCACATGAACAACAACCCCAACATGACAGATAGAGAGCAGCGACGATCCACACAAAAGAGCCGTGGAAGTCAACTTCCATCTCAAGTGAGTGAGGCGCTAGCTAGATCGATGGTTCACCTTTATTTGGGATGGCTAGATGCACGTGCATGGTACCTGTAGACTACTCTCTTGAGTAGATCTTATTATTGGTGTTCTTCCCATGTTTCGGGGATGAAACATGTTAAGGTGGTTGGAATATAGTATACCCAACAGGAATAATATGGAGTACAAAGGGAGGTACCAGAGGGAATAATGTAATAATGGGATGGGCCATAGTAATAAATGAGGTGGTTAACTCGTATCATGTAAGGGACCACAAGTAGTTAACAATAATGTAATAAGCCCATGGTATTAGATAGATGGCATTGAGGGAACCATGGTAATGACCTATGGTATTATATGTATGAGGCCTATATAGAGGCTAGAGACTCCCCGTTGAGAGGTGTCAAGGATTATTGTATGAATAGGCATATGGCTTGTGGAGTGTTCTCATTCCTTAAGAAGTGAATGTATGGTGTTGCCTTACCTTAAGGGTTTGATCAATAAAGAAGCATTTCTATCTATTCAAATCTTATTATTTCTGGGTTTACTTGCATTGTCTTATATTTTCATATCAGATCTATAACATAATAATTTTACTACAATCAAATTTCTCTACTAAATTCCTCTATGAAACAATTAGCAAATCATCTACCAAATTGTTAAATAAAAATAATAATGGAACTATGATAATGATTGTAAAATTGCTAGAAAAGAAATTATAGGTGCTCCTATCATTTTTTTTAATTAAAAGATATAAAAGATACTATGTAACTAGAAATCAATATTTGTTACCGCATCTCTCTAAGTCTGACCATAAAAATATATGAAGGAAAATTTTAATTAGTAAGGATAAAGAATACAATTTTATTCCCTTGAAAAAATGCAACATTTACCTTAAAAATATATATGATGCTGCTAATATTATGGACAAGATTTTGAATGCCAATTTATAGGATGGTATATTTTCTTTTGAAGACATTGACTTTGGGTTTAAGCATCTCACTAATGGGAAAACTAATGTCGTTGAAGGCCACCAAGCTAAAATTTTTAATATGGGAGAGTGTATCCCCACCCTCCACATACACAAACTCTTTAATTTTGAATGGAAGAAAGGCTTAGTTATTCTTTGGATGCAAAATCTTATTTATCATGTCTTTAAGAGAGGATATCAAAACTTTCCCTATAATTACAAGGCTATTATGATTAGCCACATTTTGACAAGTTGTACATGATTCTTTTCGAAAGTAAGAATAGGATTTGGGTTCAAAGATAATGTAGGAAAGCTAATGCCCTATGTTTTTTACCCAAATGAAATTAGTACAATGACACCCATATTTATTATTGAAAATATCATAATCACAACAATATCTGTATTCCAAGCATCCCCTAGGAAGAACCCTTCAATATGGTTTAACATGTGCTCTTAATCCTTTATGTTTATAAGCTTCTTTTGGGCATAAGGCTAGGTTATTCTTCATAACCATGTTCATGGCCCGAAGTCTGATACCTAGTTATTGAAAACTTTCATGGTGCCCATATCCCTAATTAAAGGACAAATATTTCTTACAAAATTCACTATTGGTGGTTCAAGTTGGTCCTCACTAGTTATTAAAAACTTTGATGGTGCCCATATCCCTAATTAAAGGACAAATATTTGTTACAAAATTCAGCTATTGGTGGTTCAAGTTGGTGCTCATTAAATTTGAGCCCAAGAAGCTTCCTTAAGGAAATGATGCCTATTTTTTCTCCAAGAACAATCGTTAATGTCCCAACACCCATAAAATTTTTAATAATGACCATATCTCCACTCTGATATTAAAAATATCCTTGGGATTATCATATGTGATGTTTCTAGGTGATATTTTTCACCTCGGATTCCTAGAAGTTTCCTTTAAGGATAAAAAATTGCATTCACTCTAGTAATACTAGGTAAGGCCCCATGAGCCATACCTTGCTTTAAAATCCTTCTAATGGAGCTTATATGCCCTCTAATAAACTAAATATCCCATAAAAAGAGCATATTTGTTTTTGAAGACATCATTCGTGCTTCATGAAACTTAGAAGGTACCTTTAATTCCTAAAGCTATGGTTAAAGATGAATAGCTATTTCTAGTAATCAAAACCTCCTTATAATGTCCAAATATTTTCATGAATATAAATCTTTTTTGTGCTCTCTTTGAAACACAAATATCTTTTTTAATCATTGTTTCATATTTTCATTAACATATTTTACAACCTATCGATGGTATGAAAATTTTTATAATGGTATTTATGATATTTTGATGTCAGTTGAATAGGAGTTACATGTTTGGATGTAATCCTTCATCAAAATAATACATAGCCCATATTTCGTAATTTCAATATTATCATTTTAAAAGGAAAAAGGACATATGTGTTATAGACATTTTTGGGCACTGCAATCCCAATCGTAAATGTCCATAAATCGAGGGCTCCTAAGTCCCTAAAAGTGTTGCTTCACTACATAAAGGAACAAGGTCAGTTAATTACATCATCTCCCAGAAGTTCTCCACAGAAAACTGCTCAGAAATGGTAAAAACTGGACCATACTAAATTCCCAGTGTAGAGGGTGCGATGCATATCACCCTCCCAGTGTAAAGGGTGAAATACATACTAGATGGCCCCTCTATAGGGTGTGATGGGCGAGAATGAACAAATGGCAGAAACAGTTTGCGAGGTGGAAGACCATAGAATCTTCCAGAAACTTCCCCTCTCACACTTGCCTCTCTGATTTTGACCAGGGATGAGTAAGAGATCATTAATCTCCAAGTGGAATCAAGAATTATCACGGAGAGGACACTAATCAAAATCCCAGAAGCTGACTAACCCCCCTACAATCATCTATATATGGATCCCTTATCACAAAGATCCAGACGCTAGAATCTTGTATCTTGTAGAGAAGTGTTGTGGGTTTTCTGGTGTAACATCATATCGTTGGGTGATCTAAGCTTTACTTGAGGTGAAGAAGGGCTTTCTTGCCGGAGGATGATGTTGGCTTAGAGCAATTAGTTGTAATCCTCTTATGATTCTTGATATTAATAAAGCTATTCAAGTTTTCCTCCACATTCGTGTATGTTTGATTATATCTGAATTTGTGTGGTTAATACATATCTAGTCCTGTGTTGTTTATGAATATAGATATTTTTTCTTCGATAATATTATGTTGCTTTGATTCCACAGGTTCTCTCTGAAGCTGTGTCGACAAAGAAGGAGCGTCAAAGATCTATCGAGAAGGAGAGGAACTGAGCAAGGAACTAAGCGAAAGACAAAGGTTGGTGTCCTCTGTTCCCCTCTTGTCTGTTTTTCATAAAGGAAAATGAAAGTAGTTTGAACTTGTTTGTTTCTAAGATAGCTACCAGTCTTAGTGGGAATAGCATCTCTAAGTGGACACCATTCCTGGTAACAAAATGGCGACTCCACTGGGGAACAAATAGATTGTTTGTTAGTCTATTTTTATTTCTTTTATAAACTTACAGACGGAGCCTCAAGTCAAGCTATCTACCCTTGGAACTGTATTTGCTATGCAAGTGAAAAGTAGATCAATTTTGCTTTAGTCTATCTCCGGGTTTTGTTTATAAATTGAACAATTGATCTGTAAACACTCTAATTGCCCTAAGTCGTGGCTCTAGTAACCTCCATAGATTAACCCCTGTGATTTATATTTACTGAACATCACTTACTCGGTCTAAATTCCTGAACTGAATTGCAAATTGTGATCAAAGACTGGATAAAAGTCTTGCACAAGTACCATCGCACCCTCCCTTCAAGGAAGTCCGTATGCATCACACTTCTCGTGTGCAGTAGGTGCGCTGCATACTGGATTCCTTGTGTGACAAGTGCGATGGTCAGGGAAGGTTAATTTTACCTTCAGACTAATGGTTATGCCCATCAACCTTATCAAAGTTACCAGCATCAAATACATTATGCTAGTATGCAAAGACCCACTGCCTAGGCGATTCCATCTTATCCTAGGTATGCTTCACGTAACCTGTATCAACAATTGACCTTTGTAGCAACTCTACAATTACCAGATATAAACCGGTTGATGAATGATCCAAGTGCTTATGCCCCTTTGTGGCCAACGATTCCACATAAACTTTCGTCAGATATTCCTAAATTTAATGGAAATCTGGGTGAAGACCCGTCGAATCATGTGATGAACTTTCATCTATGGTGTTCATCAAAATGTACGTTTTAACCCCGTATAGAAATTACCTACATATGAATTATAAATCACAGGAAAAATAAAAATATGACAACATAACACATAAAACAAATATACATAGAGATTTCACACTGTATCCCAAAAACGGGACTACCAACATGATTTTTCATTATGTTCCTTTCAATGTTACAATACATATTTATACATGCCAAAGCATCCAATACCACAGACCGAAAACCATCGCATCCAAAACCATGGACCTAAAACCATAGGTAGGTTCTCGCTACATATGTTAGTCATGGAAATAATATAACACAACCTAACAGTCTCCCACTTGTTGTTTTCTTCGCATAGGGGGCCACAGGAGAGCTTAGTCATTTTTCCAGCCTTGAAAATCCCTTAAGTCTAAAAAAGTATAAAATAATATAAAAGGGATGACTTTTCGATAGTTTTAGCAAGCTGAACAACACAAGTGCTCAATCTTTTTGTTTAATGATCCCTCAGGTCCAAAAATATTAAAATATAGAGGAGGGATGGCAGGTCCAAAAATATTTTGTAATGAGCTTGAACTTTGCAGAAACATGCTCGTTCCAATCGTTTAGTAATGATGTCTCTCATTAGTAGGTTCATTTTTTAGGGAGCTTGCCCTATGTAAACCTTTGCTCCAAGCCTTTTGTATGCAAGCTAGGAATGACCAAATATTGTCCTAAGGGTTAAAGAACTACTAAGGTTAGGTAGGATAGTTGCGCAGAAAACATTTCCTTTAATTTTCCATCGCCACTGGTCCTGACAAAGGTGAATGGTGGACCATACCAATCACCTAACTTAAGTAGTTGAAGTTAGAAAAAACTACAGGGTTAGAGTTATGTTGGTCGCTTTTCACTTGCATAAAAAAGGTTTGAATGCCCCCAGATATAATGAAAAGTAGAGATTCTAGGTCACCATATGGAATTTCTTGCATTAAATCAAGGTTGTTTTGTCCATGTTGCAGATGAAACACTTCCTCGGCTCTATACATCGGAATAGACAAAGGTGAAAGGTTTGGATCCATTGCCAATCGCATAATCTTCAACGAGGAAATCATTTTCCAGACTAACCCCATTTTCCTAAACGGATGGGTGTGTTAGATTGGTCATATATCCTAGCAAGAAACATATCTTATATCTGGGGTTTTCCTCCCAAAGCAGACCTGGGTTTAGTCACATTCACTGAATCACTCACGGTCATCAAGTGGATGGCCTAGAGGTTGATGAGACATTCCTTATCCAAAGAGACCATTTAGGGATGGAATTTGACTAGTAGCTATGTTTGAACCAGGGAATGAAAGCTGGTCAACGAGTTGGACTATTCTGCCTTCATACAAGAAACACATCACCCAAAAGAGTGAGGAAACAATAGCTCTCATGCTATAAATGTAGTCATTCCCAAGGAGTATATTGTAATCTAGTGGACCTTGAACTACCATCACATTTAGATGAACGATTTTCCTTCTCAAAGTTATAGGCAAATTTGGAAGGATCCCTATTGGTCGACTGGTTCCTCTATTGAAGCCTAACAAATTTTGAATCTCAGGCGAAAGTGATGGTGAACCAAGTGCTTTCCAAGCAGTTGAGGAAAGGATACTCATGGAGGCCCCTCCATCTATGATAGTGGCAACCATGATCATTCTGTAAGTTTGTACTATCATTCAGAATGGCACATTAGATGGTAGCTGGGGTCTTGCTAGTAGATTCAAATAAAAGGAAATGAATAGATTGCTTGGAGGAAGGACCGAATAAACAACCATATGAATCTCTTGAGTTGAGGAACTTCCCTCCTGTGGTAAAGGAATGAGTAGATTTCCCCCTTGTTCATCAAATTCTGTGTTAAGAAAAAGAATTTGAACGGTTTCGTTCCCATTCTCTTTGGAGACTGTATCATTTGAAGGAGGACCTTTTGAAGACAAGACTGGGTTGACTACCATCTCGACCCGTTGACTTTGGTATGGTGTGGACTCAGAGGGTTTATCTTTAATGATAGGCGCTTCGACCGAAAATAGAGGTGTGTCAGTCAGATTTTCAACTAGTGATGGACTTGGCAAGTGTTTCTTGTATCCAGGAGGAAGTCATTGTGGTGAAGTAGGACGTTTATCCAAGACACTTTTAGCTTCATCCAGGAGAGGAAAATGGTGGAGGGAATGATCACCTTCACACAAACTACAAGGAAACTTAGATCTTCCTTTGCAGCGAGTGCTTCAGGACTTTGTTGATCATGTACTTTCAACATGATCGATAGAGGTTGAAGACATCGGATTGTGCAAGCGGGGAGACTAGTCTCTCAAGATATTTAGGATACAAGGACAATCTCGATGATAGTGGTATCCCTTGCAAATGACACATGGAGATTTAAGTTTGGATGGTACATTGTGTGGATTTTCACTAGACGATGCATGGTTTCCCCCTTTCACCGTTGGCTTCTTCTTCTTCTTCTCCTTCCCTTTCTTCTTCTTCTTAGTTACTTGGTTTTTAGTGTTACTAGTTTCACCAAGCGAAGAGGAAGAAGGAGAGGGAGAAATAAACGAAGTAGAAGGTGGGGGAGCAACTTCAGTATCATTTGGTTGCTGATTTGATTGCTGAGGAATTACAACGTTTTTAACGAAAAATGTCAAGAATACCCATATTGGTAGGCGAATTGTGAGTCCTAGAAGGGACAATGTAGCCATCTATGGAGCACCAATATATCCCCAAGAAGAGAAAGGACTAGTGTCAGACCATGCAGTAACTCCTCTTGCAAAATTGATTCGTGTTTATTATTCCATTAGGTAGGTCTTCATTATATACATGAGGGAGAGACTTTTCACTTCATCTCCCAATGACTGTTCATATTACTTATTTATCTATTTACATTATATTCACCTAATCTTTAGGATTAGGTGTCAACATTCCCCCCGTTAATTTGAAGGGATGTTGGTGAGTCCAAGCATCATTCTGAATTGTTCAAGCTTTTCTCTTCCAAGCGTTATGGTGAAGATGTCTGCAATTTTCTCATTAGTGGAACAATGATGAAGATGGATTGTTTTGGCCTCAACATGATGTTGAATAAGATGATATTTAGTATTAATGTGCTTCGTTTGATCATGGAACTTTTGGTTCTTGGCCAACTTTATTGCAGAGGTATTTTCAATCATGAGTGGAGTTGATTGTACTTGTTTTACGTGCGAATCTTCAAGAATTTTTCTAAGCCACACAATTTCCTTTGTTTCTTCAGGTGCTGCTACGTATTCTGCTTCTGTTATGGAATCTTTTGGAACTAATAATTTGTGTGATCTCTAGGAGATAGCTCCTAATCCAAGACTCATAGCGTATCTTGAAGTAGATACCCTAGTTTTTTTGTCTCCATTGAATTCTAAATCAGAGTATCCAATCAAGCTGTAATATTCCACCTGTGTATACTTGATTCCAAAGTATTGAGTTCCCTTCAAGTACCTTAGAACTCTTTTTGCAGTTGACCAATGTCCCTCACAAGGCTTTTGCATAAACCTAGAGAGAATTCCAACAACAAACGAAATGTCTGGTCTTGGTAGTATTTAGGTAGTTGAGACTTCCTACAAGCTGTCTATACCTTGTTGCATCCTCAAATTCTTTTCCTTCAATAGAAGTGAGCTTTAAGTTTTGTTCCATTGGAGTAGTAAGAGGATTGCATTCTGTCATGCCAAACATATTCAACAGATCTCCAATGTATTTCTTTTAAGAAACAAATATGGGCTTCGGATGTTGGGTTACCTGAATGCCATGATAGTAATGAACATATCCCAAATCTGTCATTTCAAAACTTTCCCCAATTCCTTCTTTATGGATGCAATGTAGCTTTCATTGTTGCCTATCATCAAAATATCATCTACATATACCACAAGATATACAACTTTTTTGCCAACTTTCTTGACAAATAAAGTTGCATCATCAAGATCATAATGTTTGAAATTGAGTTTCAGAAGATGCTTAGTTAGTTTTTCATACCAGGCTCACGGTGCTTGTTTGAGGCCATACAAGGACTTCATAAGTTTACATACTTTATGTTCATGTCCTTTCACAACAAATCCTTTAGGCTGAGACATAAAAACATTCTCCTTTAGATCTCCATTTAAGAAAGCAGTTTTTACATCCGTTTGATGGACTTTCCAACCATTCTGAGCTGCTATGGCAAAGATTGTCTGGATGCTAGCCCATTTTGCTACGGGGGCAAAACATTTTGCCACAAGTCTAGCTTTGTGCTTGTGAAGTGAGCCATCAACTTTATACCTATTGTTGTAGACCCACTTGCAGCCAATTGATTTGGTTCTTAATGGTGGATCAACCAGGTTCCAAGTGCCGTTCTTTATGAGGGAATCATACTCCTTTTGCATCAATTCTTTCCATTCATCATGAGAAGCATCTTATTTGAATAAATTTGGTTCAAAATCTATAGACAAGTTCAATTCACAATCATAAGAAACATCCATATGAACAGGTGAATTAGAGTCATCCACATCACCTTCATTTTTCCGATTTGAATTTCTAGTTCCTATGTTTCCAACCTCATCAAGATGAACATTTTCAAGTGCCTTTTTCAGCCACTTTGGGGGGCCTTTCTTAGATTGTCCAGGCTGCTCCATTGATTGAGTTGAGACTGAGTCAAGATTGAGTCTCCCAATACTATCAATCACATCACTTAAAGCATCGTCTATTGTTGGAGTTTCATGTGGGGGAAAGTGTTCCACAGAAGAAGATTCCACATGTTGATCTAGTATAGGACTCCCCCCTCAAGATGTGGAATCTGATTATCAAATTCTTGAAATGATTTTTCTTTTGCGAATCTATCCAAGCAATCAAGTTTCCACTCAACAACATTGTCAGTTTTTGATGATTCAAGAAAAATTACATCTCTAGATACAACAAACTTTTTATTTACTTCATCACAGAGATGGTATGCTTTGGAGGTGTTTGAATACCCTAGCAAGATACAAATATGACTTCTAGCACCAAGATTTTTTCTATGTACCTTTGGTAGCAAAGCATAATAGGTGGAACCAAAGACCCTGAGATGCTTTACCGAAGGAACATGTACATACCACATTTCATATGGAGTCTTGTTTCTAATAGCATTAGATGGACATCTACTCTTTATATATGTAGCACATAGAACAACATCAGCCCAAAACATTATCTTTAAATTTTTGAAGAAGAGCATGGATCATACCATAGTTAAGATTATCCTATTCATTCTTTCAGCTACACTATTCTATTGGGGATTATAAGGAACGGGTGTTTGATGTTTGATCCCATTTTAGCGAAGATAGTTCTCAAACTCATTTGATGTGTATTCTTTTCCATTGTTAGTGTGGATAGACCCAATATTAGATTGTGCATCATTTTCAATCCATTTATGAAAATTATTGAATGTTTGAAAAGCATGAGATTTGTTCTTCAATAAATAAACCCAACACATTCTAGTGTAGTCATCAATAAATGTCATCATATATTTATTTCCATTTGCAGAGGGAACAAGCATTGGACCACATAAATATGAATGAATGAGTTCAAGTTTTCTATGTTCTCTTGAATGTGAATCATGAAAAGATTGTTTGCTATGCTTTCCTAGAATACAAGCATCACATTGCTTAAACTTCATAGAAATTGTAGGAAAACTAGCAACACCATTTTTCTTCAACAAGCAGAGGCTGTCATAGTTCAAATGTCCAAATCTAGCATGACATAATACCTTCTTCATGATGAGAATTGTATGAGAAATGTTGTGCATGAGTAGAGGTTCCTTGCAGCTTCAGAAGCCTTTCTTCTTATATTCCCCTCATGACTAGTGAGTGGTCAGATGCTTTTCTTACCTAAGCTTGCCATCAAACATATGAATGGGGTGACCTTGTTGGCAAATGTGGATGAAGGAGAATAAGTTTCTCTTGAGCCGTGGGAGATAGAGAACATGATGCAGAAGAAAGTCTAAAAGACTAGGCAATTTAAGCCCGATTGTCCCAAGCCTTGATGGCTTGATTTTTTATTGGTCTGCAAAGTATACTACTCCATCAATATTTTTAGTAAATTCTTCAAAAAAATATTTTCTATGAAGCATGCGGTAGGTTGCTCCTGAATCAAGCAACCAATCATTTTTCCAAGAAGCAACTGAAGCATTAAATAAATAAGGATAAAGTGCCTTCATAAAAGTGATACGAGGAATATCAAATTCAACCTTAGTGGATTTAATATCATGCATTATAGAATTTACTTCAGGTGAAAGAGCAAGAGGATCATTATTTTGCAGTTCAAGAGTGAAGAGTTTAATCATGAGTTAAATAACCTCAAGTGCAGAATGTGAGTCATAGAGTTCTTTTAGCTTTTGTAAGGCTTCAAAGGAAGTTGAGAATGATGAGATATGGTGACTCCCCTCTTCAATTACAGATGTTGTGATTAATGCATAAGCTTTGTTGTTCCTGTTTTCCCAAATGAAGAGCTCTTTCTCTGAGGTAGGCTGCTCTAGTTCATTGTCTATGTCTTCGACACACACCCCTTTCAACACCTCATTGAAAATGAGCATGTGTTTTATCATCTAGGACCAATCACGATAGTTCTCTTTGCTAGTGAGAACTATTCCCATGATGGATATGATTGAATGCATACTGTAACAAAAAACTTCTACTAATAGAAAAATACTTCTGCCAATATACAGTAAAATTGTACTTCTGTTGGTAATTAAGAATTATAATTTAAAGAAATATAGTTTTGATATGACTTGTCAGAAGGTTCAACTGTCAATACGTGATTATACGTGAGACTAATCCTCAACATATCTTCAACAAATATATTCTTATATATCTTAGAACAAATATAACTACTACATAAGGTATGTCCATGTTACAAGAATTGTTTATAAATCATACTACCTTGCAAATTCACAAAAATGTATATATATTGACATTCCATGATAATCCTCCTCTTGCTGTAGCAATCCACATACTCACAAATTCCAAAAACCATAAGGGCCTTACACTTCCATGGAAATTACTATATAGAAACAAGCCCCACAACCATTGAAATCTAAAAAGTCTTAGCTTCATTAAAATTGTCAAAACACTGAAAAACTTAATGCGCATCACTTCACTATACGAAGACTCGTACCCTGCATCTCCACCATTACAAAGCTTTACCAATGCAGCAGAGGTTCACCATTAACAATGCAATAGAGATTCACTATTACAAAGCTTTACCAACAAACCAACGTTCACATTGGGTTCACCATTACAAAGCTTTACGAACGAAAACCATTACAAAGATTTACCAAAGGATCAACATTCACGTCAAGTTTACCATTACAAAAAAGTTCAACGGACCAGCGTATGGTTCAAACAAATTTTGACAGTAGCATACAGCGTACAACAAAGAATTGTATGCATTCAAAAGATAGAAGACAGAGTAGGAATAACTCTGAGTGAGAGCAGGAGCTCATTAGGATAGTTCAATGCATGTCAGGCCAGTATAACACACAAAAATGACTGTAGAGGGGACAAAGAGCAGCATGTAGTAGGAGTTACAACTATTTTGTGAGATGGCTCTGATATCATGTCAGACCAGGCAGTAACCCCTCTTGCAAAATTTATTCATGTGTATTATTCCATTAGGTATTTCTTTGTTATATACATGAGGGAGAGACTGTTCCTCAGAAGAAGATTCCACATGTTGATCTAGTATAGGAATCAGTATCATCAGGGACAGAGAGCAGTAGGCAGTGGAAGTTACAACTATTTTAGAACCTGGCTTTGATACCATGTGAGACAAGGTAGTAACTTTTCTTACAAAATTGATTCATGTGTATTATTCCATCAGGTAGGTCTTCATTATATACATGAGGGCGAGACTGTTCACTTCATCTCCCGATGACTGTTCATATTAATTATTTATCTATTTACATTATACTCACCCAATCCTAAGGATTAGGTGTCAACAACTAGGATTCCCCCCAAAGGGGAAATCCTTGATTTGTGGACTCCATTTTCTCAACCTAAGACCAATGAGGGAACAACGATGTTATTCCAAATAAAATAAATTTTATGATGCTTTGACACAAATTGCTTTTTCAATTTTTAAGAGTTGAGAAAAAGCTAAAGATGACTATAGTCGTCGTCAATTTTTAATGAGCTTGAAGTGACAAGTGCTCAGATGGACCTTTTCTTTTAAGGAGTCTGAAAAGGAAAGAAAGTGACTACTTTGGAAGTCTAGATAGAGGGATTACGAAATCAATTGAAAAACTGCAATATACACCTCGGTGGTAAATTATAGAGAAATTACTAAGGACTTTACGTATGGAAGTCAATCTTCCCGAATGTTGTGTTCAGTGCATTACAATCAATAGGGTGGCAGGTACAACTTCCTAGGGATAAAGGATATCAACCTATTGTGGTCTCCTAATATATACTCGATGGTATGTGGGAGCACAAGTCCATACTGGCACTTATTGTATCAAAGAGGAGGAATCACCCAACGTACAATGAAAGTGATAGTTACCGGGATTTATGATGCTAGAATATGTCTGTAGCCTAGAATTCTAGATGTTGTGCGTTAGGTTCAAAAGAATTTTTATGTTCATTGAGGTTTATCTTACAGTTGGTATTTCTTAAGAAGTTTTCCTTTCAAGGTTCACAACGTGATGTAGATATACAATTCCTAAATATGCAATTTAAGATGATAAATAGTCGTTTATTTTCTTTTAGCAATGAAAATCCTAGCTACTAAGGAAAGAAGAGTATAATTCTTTCAACATAGAGCAGAGAGCACACACTGAATGCACTTTTCCTAAATCAATTTCCGTATGCAGTCTAAATGCAAGTGCACATGCATGTATTTTCTTTTCAGTTTCCTTAATGTGATAATGAAAAAAAAGAAAACTAAGTATAGATCTGAACTACTTTTATTCAAAGTGACACCTTAGCAATTTCTTTTCAAGAACGAAAGGAAGACTAAGATGACAATTTCAATTTCGAATGTAAAAATTATTTCGACACTTCAAAGAAATGATAATTGAAATCAAATACAATGGAAAAAGTTAAATCGACTATCTAAAAGAGGAATACTTTACAACACCCTTTTTCTTGACTGAAAACGAGAATTGAGACACTTTCGAATTAAAAGATGATAGCTCGATTAAGCTACTATTTGCAAAGGAGGACCATAAAGGATGAAAAATAGATTAAAAACATTCACAATTGCTTATCAATGGAGGCTAAATAATGTAAAGCAAGAAGGTTTCAATAGTGATATACTGATCATAGACAACAAAACTACTTAATAGTGCTAAAGAAAATGAAGAAAAAACCAAAATTTGGAGGCAGAAACAGTGTCACTCAATCATCGCACATGTCCTTAAGGGAAATAGGGATGCATCTCACCTACAACACATGGGAGGTGCAATGCATCCAGACTGCCATTGAGAGACTGTGCGATGCTCCAGGGACGAGACTGAGCTTGGTTTTCATCGACGGTTTGTAGCTAAGTTTAGGGATTTAGGCTAAGCTTATGATAGGTAGCAAACACAAAGTATAGGGGCTGATCTAATGAGGTTATTGAGCTACCACGAGGGAACTTAGGATGTTTGCAAGTCATATTTTTAGTTCATAAACCAACCTGGAGATTGACTAAAGTAGTGTTGATCTACTTTGCGGTTGCATAGCAAAAGCAGTTCGAAGGCTACCTGGCTTAACTGCAGGCTCCATCTGTAGTTTACAAAGCAAGAAATAGTAACAAACAAACAATCTTTCATCCCCCAGTGGATTCACCATTTTGTTTCTGGGAAAACTAGTGTCTATTCAGAGCTTCTTGTCCCACTAAGATGGGTAGCTATCTTAGAAAAAAACAATTCAAAGTAACTTGTGTTTTCCTTTATGAGAGATAGATGAGAGAGAAGTACAGAGCACCAACCTTAGTCTTTTGCTTAGCTCCTTGTCTGTTTCTTTCCTCCCTTGATAGAGCTTTGACCACTCCTTTCTCACTTGTCTTGCTTCAAAGAACACCTGTAGAGTCAAAGTAGCAAAATACCATCAAAGCATAGAGATCTATAACCATAAGGAATATAGGATCAGGTGTACATTAACCATACAAATGCATGCACAAATACAAGATTCAAAAATATACAAGTATATGGAGGAAAACTCAAATAAATTTATTGATAGAAGTAGTAGAAGAGAGGATTACAACCCATCTGTCTCATCCATTTACATCCTTCCATCACTAAATCCCTCTTCACCTCATGAAAAGCTATATCACCCAACAATACAATGCTTCACAGAGAAACCAACAACACTTCCTTACAAAATACAAAATTTCAGCCTCTGGATCTCTGGGATGAGGGATCCACACACACACACACACACACACACACTATATTATTCATATATATATATATATATATATATATATTTGCAAGGGGGTGAGTCAGCTTCTGGGATTTTGATTAGTGTCATTTCACTGATAGTTCTTGGTTCCACTTCGTGATTTCATGATCTCTTACTCATCCCTAGGCGAATTCAGAGAGGCAAGTGTCATATAAGGAGTTTCTAGTAGATTCAAAGTCTGTAGATATAAAAGATTAAAAAAAAAATTACAATGCCTTTGTTCGATTATTAATTGAATATGATGTTGGCAGGTTATAGGAAATGAGATTAAAAAAGGATGGGGAGACAATCTAGAGCATGTATTGGATATGATTAATTTGTTGTTGGAGATCCTTAAGGCACTTGTGCCATCAAATTTTGAAATGTTTCTAGTATGGATTCCTATTATTTGTAATGTTGAGATTCTTTCACCTGATGGCTATTTTGTGAAAAATATGTTTTAGGAATTCTAGACAAGGCACATGTGTATAAGTAAAAGAATATTTTATAATTGCAATGTTCATTCCGTATATCCCATCTTTATTGTTTGATTGTATTTTGAAAATTTCCTTTGATTTTCTTTTTTTTAACCATGAAATTGAAAATACTTGGTATCATGTCCATTTAAACATCCGAATCTTGAATATGAGATTAGTATTACATGATATTAATTGAAATCCTTTTAGCTATTTTGTGTTAAGAAAATTTCATTACTATTAGAAAAGTCTATTTTCATGTTGTTATTTGAGCACATGTTGTCTATATACATGACCAAGTTCATGTGTTAGAGAATGAAATCTGTCGTGAATAAAACAATAAGAATTAGACATCACACCTCAGATTATTTGTTTTCACAAGTTCCCTACAGTCTGAGCTTTTTAGCATGTAACCTATTTGGCTTGATTTCACCTAAGATTTCTCTAAAGGTTGAATACTAAGTTACTAAGTTGTTCTTTTCTATTGTAACATTTGAATTTCATTGTTTATATAGGTAATTTAACCACATAGTGTCCACTATCCGACCCAACTGAAGAAAAATTGTTCAATTTTCTGGCTTTAATGGAGAAAAATGGCATTGACATTGCTGATGTTAAGGTATATGTCGTGTAAAAATTTTATAGTCTACTTTAGTTTATATTCCAATATTTACTGTATTTCATGTCTTATACTCTACATTGTATCTTCATTTGTTTTTAGGAGAGGAACTTAATATTGATGTTAAAAAGCAATAATTGTAGGAGAACAATAACACTGGAGCGATAAATGCAAAATGGGAAAGAAGAGAACTACTCTAGTGATATACTTAGAGCCAATATCTCGCATAAAACACACAGATAGAGATTGATAGTCAAGTCTCCAAAGTTGGGGAGTTCACTTGCAATGTCTTCGAAACACAGTGATAATGTTTTGAAGTGATGAAACAATATTTCATGTTTAAATTGTAGTCCAAACAATATTAAGTTGGAAAATCATATTGTAATACTTGACATTTTATATAATATAATTTATGGTTGAAATTATTTATAGTTGCACGTGATATTATTTAGTATTGTAATTAACATATGTAACTTTGTGTTTCCATACTAGATAAATATGCACATTGTATGACATTTTTTTTATTTAATCGCAAAATCATACTAATTAGTTTCTGTTGATTATAATGAACATATAAAATCAATATAAAACTACTAAATTAGTAGTTCATATTGATTAATAATGAACACAAATAAAATGAATACACGACTAAATTAGTCCTTTATAACAATTATTAATGAAAGTAAATAAATGAATATAAACTATTAAATTAGTCATTTATATAATCAATATGAAACTACCAAAAAAGATATAAATGACTACTACAAATGATAAATTTTTTATTACAAATGATGACTAAGTTTTGCATATATGGCTATTAGTGGTTAATTTATAGTATCTTATAACATGATCAAAATTTAGTCATATTGAATTTTGTCGTTAAATGGTTTCAAATGGTGACTAAAATTTGCATATATATGATTATTAGTAGCTAATTTATAGTATCTTATAACATGACAACTATTTTGGTCATATTTCTTTGGTCATTAATTGTTTTTCTTAGGCAATCATATAGTAATATATATATTTTTTATATATTTGGTCATTAATTGTGGCAATTAATGACTAAATCAATGACTAAATTAATGACTAAATATATGACTAAATATACTAGTAGACAACAAAATTGAGCAACTAATAAATGACTAAGCTAAAAACAACTAAAAGTTGGTCGCATTATTAGGTACTATAAATTAGCTTTTGTTGGTCACCGACTGAAAAATGGTCATCAAATTTAGTCATTTTTTTATTAACTAATTAGCCATTTTCTACAAGTGGTATAATACCATGTTCAATGTTACAAATAATGTCATCTACGGAAATTTTTTTAAGGGATAGGGAAAAATTAAGCCCATTACGGAGGAGGATAAAACTGGAGAAGATCTAAACTAGAGCAATTAATAACATTTTAAAAAAAATAGTATAATTCTTAAAATTATTATTATTATTATTATTGTTATTAACCTTTTTAAAAATAGGATTATTATTATTATTATTATTAGCCTTTTTAAGAATAGGATAATTATTATTATTATTGTTGAAACAATAATATTGTTATTCTTAAGCTTAATATCATTATTAAGTTTGTTATTATTATTATTCATAGAAGAGTTTTTAGTTAAAGCTGTATGGGAAATTTCTCTAGTAACTAGAATAAGGGGGATATTAGAGGAAAAATGATTAGAAATTTAGTTAAGGCCATCATTGTTGATATTAATAAAATAATTAGGGGATGAGAGGGTCCCAAAAAGGGAACCAACGGAAGAATGATGTCAAGGAAGAAAGCTTGAGCTAGAGGCCAAGTTAAGGAAGAATGCACCACTAGAAGGGTTCAATTGGGACCGAGGACCAATTAAAGGGGAGGACGTAAGAGGTATAGAGGTTGAAGGTGTAGAGGTCAAGGTTGAGCTCAAGTTAAGGGAAAAATTTTTTCTCAAAGGTTTGGATGGAGACAGAGGATTAATCAATGCGGTGGATGCCAATGGAGCAGAGGTCAAAGGGGCAAAGCTCAATGATGAGTTAAGAGGAAAGGCAGGGTTAAGAAGGACAACATCACTGGAAGGGTTTAGAGGATCAATCAATGGGGAGGATGCAAAGAGAGAAGAGGTGGATGGAGTAGAGGCGGAGGTCGAGGGGAGAAAAATGAAGCAATGAGAAGAATGAGGAACTATGTTGAAATTTGCAGACCTTGGATGGGTGATAAGACATCTAAACTTGCAATCTCAATACTAGAATCATGTACATTACAGGAACCACGATCTACATCATTTGGGAAAGGAGAATCAGGAACTAAACTTAATGAGCCAAATGGATGGACAGAGCTTGAGAGCATATCATTATTGAGACAAAGATTTGAACTTGAGCAAATGGAAAAATATTCGTGACAGGGACCTGTTGTGCTATACAACAACCCCCCAATTCATAGTATTTTAATTTTGAAAATTATAATATGAAATGGGTCCCTTTTAGATTAAATTGGTATTAACTTATCATTCCTCAAAAGGTCCGGAAACAAACAAAACATTATAAAAACCTTTTGAGTTAATAAATAATCGGTCTTATAATAAAAAATGAATAATTCTTTATTATTGTGATAAAGCGATCGCAAGATCACATATCGCAATAACAAAGGATGCATAACAAAAGACCCATTGGTTTTCCCCGATGCAACAAGCATGAATAACCATCGGCTATCAGGAAAACAAGCAATCACAACAAAATGCCCCTCTCCTTGCTCTGATGCGATATCACTATCAACGATCGGGGAATGCGATATGAATACAACGAAACGTCTTCTCCTTAAAGCTCCTGATGCAAGCTAAGCGATATCGCTATTAGCAATCGGGGATTCCACAATAACTTAAATAAAACTACTCAAGGTTTCCTCCGATCGCTGATTGCGATAAAGCCAAGCACGACTTTCAAAAAGGATGGACACGGCTTCAGCATATTGTATTAATTATTATTAAAATCCTTTCTCTTCCTGATAGTGATTCACTTGCGCCGAGCCGCCAAAAAATCAAATCCATGCTTAAATAGACTATTCAGAAAATAAAGGATATGATGAGAATTTAAATGGTTGACACGCTTTAACAGCCAATTAATGGAGCAATTATGCCAAAATCCCTTCAAAGATTCTATCCGCGGGAGCCTTATTATAATCTTCCATTATTCATTGATTGGCATAATTGTTCCATACTTGGCTTTCACTATCTATTCTCCGTATTACATTCATTTTACCTCTTGTGCAAAGCTTCTCCACAGTAGTGAATTCATACCAAATGGGGAAAAAATCTAAGAAATTTGGAACAACTTCAGCCTCTGTGGTAACAGGACAACATGCTGCCGATCCAAGACCAAGTAAAAAAGGATTAATCTCAGATACCACATGTCTTGGTCTCGGTAATACTACTTGGCAAAGCATTTACAACCTGGTCAAAGCCAAAGCACCTCAACAGACATCGGTACAAGCTACAGCAGGCTCTAGCTGAAAATTTGATGCGACTCTAAAAGATTTGCCTGATTCCTACCTACACAGGATAGCGGCTCGAGAGCAAATTCTTCCATATACCGATGTAGTGAGATGGGCCATTGAAGAAATTCCAATTACAAATAGAAAATTCTGCACTATTGATGGGAGAGTATTCGGTTCGTTTCAGCCCAATTATTTGAGACAAATGTACCATTTGCTTGAACCAGAGAAGAAGTACAACAAAGCATTTATGGAAAAGTTCAGAGATGAAAATGAAACTGAGTTAGTGCCTATATAGGAATGGAGACAGAACCTGGGGAAACACAAACATGAGTCTTCAGGTAAGTACTCCATCGATTCCTTATGTTCTCCTTATTGTTATGTTGGAGCTATGATGTGTCGAATGTGGGGGTTGCATGACTCCTCAAAATTTTCCATAGAGATGGTACCTTTGATGGAAGCAACATGCAATCGTGAAATCATGGACTGGGGAAATATAGTATCTGATAAATTAGCAACCATTCTTGAGTTCAGAAAGAAATCCCATGTTACTGATAGATTTTTCCCTCCATTTTAATTTAGTGCCTACATTTTAGACACCCTCTGTTTTAGTTCGGAGTTTCCTGTGCTAGGGTAGAGATGGACACCATAGGACCCCATGCCCATTCATATCTATCACTAGAATTTGTGGAAATCCCATTATAAACACCACCTATATCAAGTCTGCAATGGATTCATGCTACCTATTTACTATGCACTTTTTAATAAACCTGCCCCTAAGATTTCCCCTCAAGCAGAAATTGACTTGACAGCTTTAGGAACCTCGTTCGGAGAAGATAAATTTACCTATGTGAGAGTTTTCGGCAGTCAGGCCAGGCCTCATATCCTCCCCTTGTATACACCAGATAAACTATTATCTCGAGAGATATCATATCATCTTACATCCGCATCAGCTACAAATATTTTAAGGAATTCAAAGAAGCAAGTCTGGCCTCCTTTTCCTCTAAGGTGTGGCATCTATACTCTGCATGATTATAAGCATGCAGAGAAAGAGGTGGAAAATATTAATATAATAAATCTCACCACTCTTCTTGAGAGACACTTTGATCCAAAAAAGTCGTCTATAATTTTCTAGAGCAGGCCAAACTCACTAAATTCGAACATAAAGAAGATGAGTTTGATGACCTGTTCTCCTCTGCTGAGTCGCTATTTCAGGTGCAAGCGATAGATAAAATGAGATACCATGATGATGGGTTAGTTGAATTCAACAAACTTAGAGAGCAGAGGTTGCAAACTCTGCCTCTAGATTTGTTAGCGACTACCCCAATGATTCAGTCAAGCGAGCTTGAGCAGCAACCTACTAACAACCTCCTGCTACATCAGAAATTTTTGAAGAAGCCCAAAGAAGAGAGGAGGAGGAACTTCGGACGAAAGAATAGGAAGAAGCATAGAGGAAAGAACGAGAAGAAGAATAGATGAAAGATAGAGAGGAAGCACAAAGGAAAGAACAAGAGAGAATACGTGAGGAGGAACAGAGAAGGCAGCAGGAGCAGAGCAGCAAAGATATGAATGTCGACACTCAGATTGACTCGAGATTGCTCCAGGAATGGCATCATTTTGATTCAATTATAAGCAATATTGAGAGATCAAGAGATTCTGATACATCCAAAGTGGCCGATACACAGGATACAACATTGAAAGAGGTTCCAAGCGAAGGAACTAGTGGTCTACCCCCTACAAAAAAAATAGAAATAATTCCTAAGGATCCTTCGGATCAAATCATTTTGTAAGTGGAAGATATTCCTCCATTGGATATCTTCTATAGCCCAAAACATAGGGTTGTAATAAAGCAATAGTGGAAAATGAGAAGGATTGATCAACCTTCCCTGTTCCCTGAACAAATAGTAATAGCCAATGTAGTTTGGAAGGAAGAATTCGACCCTTCCGATGATCTGACAAAATTGTCCCAATATGCTGGTGCCTATTAGGTAGCCACCATGGACAAGGCATCGAAGGTGAGGAATTTGTTGAAAGAAAAGGATTAGGCGATCGCCTCACTACAAACACAACTATCGGAAGCACAACAAAAAGCAAAACAACTACAACAGCAATTGTCCACACAACAACAGTTAAATAACCAACTGAACAAACAGTTGCATGAAGAGAAACAGATGGCAGATTCGGTAGCGATTCAAAGACAGAAAGAATTATCGGATGCATTAGAAAAATTGAAGGCAATGAATGAACAAATGGTAAAAACAAAAGATGAGAAAATTGCTCAATTATTAGCTCAAGTAGAGAAGTTAAAGAGTCTTCCCCAGCCTACCGATTTAAGAGTAGAGGCAATACAGATTAATAAGGCACTAATATAACACAAATAAGATTTTTGTGTCATAAAATTGCCCAAGTTGAACCTCTGTGCGACATAACAACATTTATAATAGATAAATCAGTTGATGCCAGACAGGATTTAGAGCAAGCCAATGAGACTTGAATGGATTTTCTTACTTGGCAGGACACTAATGAGGGACATGCAGCGAACTTGCCTAAAATCTTAGAATCCCATAACGAAATTCTATTCATGGAGTGGCAGTCCCAATTGATGAAAGCAGAGAGAGCGGTTTCTATGCAAATTATCTACAAACAATTTGATTGATTTGATTAACAATACTCTCTATTTATCTAACATGATCTCTCAATGTACACCAGGTAAATTATTATCGGCAAAAACATTAGAGCAATCATGTTACCAAGAGCTAGAAAAGAATGGGAGATTGATCACAAGAGTTAAAAGTTTAACTTGGGACATCTATTGGTTGTTCCTAGTAAAACCATACAACCAGATAGCCGCCTTCAAGTGCCTGACGGATGCAATCGTGTCTATCATTCTAGATATACATGATGCCACCTATGCTACTCAAATCAATTATCGTCTCAGTCGCCCTCAAGAAGTGGAATCAATCCTGGCAATATACCAACTCAAGTCAAAAGGCAAAAAACCTAAGTGATGAATCATGTTGCCGACTATCAAATTGCTGTGGGGGAGATATTCAAGATCGAGTTATAACAATTTAGTAGCATTTTAATTTTGTAGTTTGTTAGTTAATTTAGTATTTATAGACCCTTTCATGTATTTAGAAAGGGTCGTAAGTTTTTGTATATGACTTAAGCCTGAAGTTGCACTATTGTACTTCAGGCATATTCTTTTATGAAAACTGGACCAATTATTCCAATTTTGATAGCGAAGCTTTTATGTGGATGTGCATTACTGCCTTTATTTAAAAGTATTTCTGAGTCGGAAGAAGGAATTCAAATAGCGATTGACATTGGGAATGATTTGCAGCTCATATGGTACTATTATCTATGTCTGAATTTATTCTTTTTATGTGAATTTTTGTTTGATCATCCTTGCTATTATTGAATATATGCATGTGTTTTAACAACAGTCTTTATACTTTCCACTACTGGATGTTTACAGTTTGCTATTATTCTAATCATACATCTATTATTAATATAAAAAGAGAAGTGTAACAATGTTTTATCAATTACTTCGTTCAACTATTTGAATGAAGCAATTATTATTTAAATGAATGTCTTTGTTTATTGAATAGTGTCATCTATATTCCTATTGATGAACACAGATCACCAAAGGTTGCACTTAAGAATAGAAGCTTCCTGGGATAAAATAGTCATTTGTGTTTTCGCTTATAGATTAAGTCCTCCATTCATTATTACTTATTAGAAAACAAATCATTCATCCACCCCTTTTATTCATTACTAGGAAACTGGTCCCATTATATCCAATCAGAGCCACCATCCCAAACGGAAAAGGAGTTGTATTAATGTCTGGACCAGGTGGTTATCCCCCGATGTTGATGCAACGATTTTCGAGGCATCAACATTTTTGGCACTAGAAGGAGGGCCATCAACTATGAATGGCGAGTAAGTCAAAACCGAAAGACCATTCTCAGATTAAATCACCCTCCACCTCACCTCAGACCTCCCGTTTGCATTCTGAAACACCAGTATCCAAATGAGAAGAAGAGGGATCAACTACCACTGCTCAACCCCATCATACTTCAGAACGTTTAAGTCGGAAGTCCCGTGAAGTTCAGTATATCATCCACAAACTTCAAGGCTTCTCCATATCACCTCAAATATCTGAAGTATATCAAGGCAGTGAGACTTCGCAACTCCACCTTCCTCATCCTCTCACTAGACTTCAAAGTGAAAAACTCGGCATTGAACTAGGTGAGTTGCCTTTACCCCAGAGGAAAAAAGGCTAAAAAGAACACTGAAGGTTCTGGTAGCGAGACCTTTTCTCCATCATCTTCCATATCATCATCTCCAGTGTGAAATCAAACATCCACTTCCCCATAACATATTATTGTTCACCAGGGATCACCACCTTCAACATCACGACCTATTAAGTCTTCATTACCACTTCCTCCCCAAGCACCTGGAACACCACCGACAATCGTTGGTACTCTCAAGATGGCTCAGAATCCATGGAACAGTCCTGGTGCAGTCACTATGCCTGCACCATTACATCCATTACTTGATTATCCTAAGAAGTGGTTACCAAAGTTTAATCCAGACACTGGAACATTAGCTAAGGAACACATAAATAATTTCATGTTGTCAGTTAATCTAAAAGGAGCAACAAAAGAAGATGTTGTAGTTAGGATTTTCCCCTACACATTACAAGGATCAGTTGGGTCTTGGTATTTTTCCTTGCCCTCTGGATCTTTTACCACTTGGAATATCTTTCAGGAGCCGTTTCTTACCAAATATGGTGATGATAGATCCTTGGCCAAACTGATTAATGATCTTTCAAATCTAAGGATTGAATCTAGAGAACGAATTAAGGAGTTTAAATCCCAATTCAATAAGCTCTTGAATAAAATCCCCACCGATTCCAAGCCAAGTGAACAAATTAGAAGCGAGTGGTACATCACAACCTTAGCTTCAAATATAGCCATTTTTGTAGATAGGGCTCGGAAACCAACCTTGGCCGAAAACATGAAAGAAGCCCTCGCTGTGGAAAAACGTATTACCACTTTGGAAAATAAAGCTGCTCTCGAAGATAGGAAATCCAAAAGAGTGTCTTTCAAAGATGATTTAAAGAAGAAAGTCAACAAAGATCCATATGATATGGAGGGTCTTCAAAAGGTCCTCAAAACAATGTCAAATGAAATGGTTGAAATTAAAAAGCAAGTAGCAAAAAATTCAACAAAGAAACCATATAGGAATTTTAAGAAACCTGAGTCAAAACCACCAAATGTTATATCTAATGCAGATTCAGACCCTGAGGAATAAGAAGAAGATGAAATAATTGCACCGTCCAATGAATTTGAAGAAGAGGAAGTTGTTGAATGCCATGGAATGTGGGACTTCATATTGCCTAAATCCAACACTGAAACTGAACAAGAAGCTTTTCCTGTGACTACTAGGAGCAAAAGTGCTCCTGAACCTATCCAGGCAACCTCAAAGAAAAGGAGTGCAGGTACTAATACTACAAAGGAAAAGGTACCCACAAGGAAGTCAGCTGCAACAATGCCTCAAAACCAACCATCGTCCTCAAATATACCTTCAACATCAAAGACGTTGGTAGTATCGGATTCAATGGATTACAATATTATTGATGACATGAAGAAGACTAAGGCAAACATCACCATGATTGAAGTTAGCAAATTAAAACATCAGTAGAAATTGCTTCTTAAGGAACTAAATGTAGTTCCTACTTCGCCTCTTCCTAGTGCTAAAGCTGCAAATGATTCAGGACAACCACCTTCTGGTAGAGTTGAGGCTACTCATACGATTCTAACTGGAGACAGATCAAATTCCCATACCCCCCCCCTTTCCTCTTAACCTACGAAATCTATAATCGAAATCTACACAATTGTTTGATTGACTCAGGGGCATCATCTAATATAATGCCAGCTTCAGTTTGTTCTAAACTGAACATAGAACCCCAAAAGTCTTCAATTCACATTGTGCAGTTAGAGAGAACCAAAGTCCAGGTCTTAGGAGAAATAAACTCTGCTACTATCAGGTTATCAGTTGATCCACGAGTAGTTCAAAGAATTGATATCTTAATCGCTGATATACCTGAGTTTTATGGTTTAATCTTGAGCAAGGATTGGTCTAAGAAGCTCCATGGGTATATTTCTACCGATTGGTCTCATATGTGGCTACCCTACATGGGAAAGCCAAATCAAATAAAAATCAAGCGGGAGAAACACATGACCCATACTATCACATAATTCGAACAGGAGAATCAACCAATTTCATTTAACAATAATATTTTGGGAAATTATTCTTCTGAATCATTCTTTGGCAATTATATTGCCCAACCATCTCCTTTCTTAGTAAACAATTTCACATCCCAAATCGAAATTTTTTCACAAACCGATGGATCAAAATGTGTTAATGTTACCGAGAATACTGTAAATAAAAGTGTTGATAATTTTTTATTTTGGTTTTTATATTTTGACGGTTCTAAATCCAGTGAAGGACCAGGAGCAAGGTGTATTTTAGTCAGCCCTGAGGGAGAAAAAAATATGCTTTCTTGTAGGTTAGAATTTGAATGCACGAATAATACAGCTGAGTATGAGGCCTTGGTACAAGGACTATATAAAGCTATTGGCCTGAAAGTTCAATATCTGAAAGTGTTTGGCGATTCAGAGATTGTCATAAAACAAGTTCGAAATACAATCCATTGTCTCTCTAATCACCTCAAGCACTATCAGTCCTTAGTCCAGGAACTTATATCTCATTTTTTAGCAATCAATATTTCACCTATTCCTAGATCCCAGAATGCAGTAGCTGACTTGTTGGCCAATGTTGCTTCTAAACTCTTACCTTCCGAAGATTATAGCCCAGATATATTTTTAGTAGAGTTGATTTTTAGGCCATTGATTCCTGACAATGTCACCAATTGGTGAGTGTTCCATGATGAAGACATCTTACATTTCTTAACTTCCGACAAGTCCTACAATGATCATATCAATGATGAAAACGATCATGATCTTCAGATGAAAGAAAAGCATGAGGAAAACTCAATACCAAAACCTATGGTTAAACTTGAAGATCTCTACGACATTAAATACAGGTTTAAACAGGTAACGAATTCAAAATTCCAAAGTTCTACCTTAAGATTTGAATTGATAAATCCTGGTACTGAGTAGAACCCTCAAAATATTAATTTAGGACTAGGGCTTTCTATGGAAGAAATGATAGCATTTATTAGATTATTAAGAAAAAATAAACATGTCTTTGCTTAGAAGTATGATGACTTAAAAACATACAATACATCAATCATGCAACATACCATTCCAATTCTTTTTTAACAAAAACCAGTTCAACAAAAATTGAGGAAAATACATCCAAACTTAGAGAGTCAGATAAAATCAGAACTCAATAAACTCTTGAAAGCTAAGATTATTTTTCCTATTCGGCACTCAAACTGGGTTTCCAATATGGTGCCTATTAGGAAGAAAAATGGTGACATCAGGATTTGTATAGATTTCAGAAATTTGAACAAGGTGAGCCAAAAAGATAATTTCCCATTACCTACCATGGAGCAGATACTCCATTCATTAGTAGGTTTTGAGCTAATGTCCTTTATAGATGGTTTTTGAGGATACAACGAAATTTTGGTCCATCCTGATGACAGGCTCAAAACTACTTTCAGAACAAAATGGGGTACTTACGCTTATCAGAAAATTCCTTTTGGACTTATTAACGCAGGAGCTACATTCCAAAGAGAAATGGATATAGCCTTCAAAGGATTGATCAACAAAATAATAGTCGTCTATTTAGATGACATTACTGTATTTTCCAAGAATAGATCCAACCACTTACATGATTTGAATCAAATCTTTGAACGTTGTAGAAAGTATGGTATTTCACTCAATCCCAAAAAATCCTTCTTTGCTCTAAATCAAGGAAAGCTCTTGGGCTTCATTGTTTCCAAAGATGGTATTTATATTGATCCCGATAGGATTAAAGAAATTTCTGAAATCCCATTTCCTCATAACAAAAAATCCATGCAGTCATTTTTAGGTCAAATCAACTTTGTCAAAAGATTTGTTCCCGATTTTTCTCACATAATTTTACCATTACAAACCATGATTAAGAAAAATTCAGTGTTTAGATGGAGACCTGCAGAAAAGGAAGCATTTTATTTAGTCAAACAATCAATAATCAATGCCCCCGCTTTAAACACTCCTAATTTTTATAATCATTTCATATTGTATACTATCGTGTCCGATTCATCTTATGCAGCGGTACTCACTCAGATTAATGATTACAACTTGGAAGCATCGATTTCATTTTTTAGTTCAAATTTTCGTGGTGTAGAACTAAATTATTCCGAAGTTGAAAAACAAGCCTTTGCTGTGTATAAAGATATCACACATTACAGACCCTTACTTTTAAAATCCCATACAAAATTTATAGCTCATTTTTCTACAGTAAGCCAATTACTGATCCAAAGGGAATTAGGTGAGAAAAGGGCAAATTGGGTTACAACACTTCAAGAATATGACTTGGAAATCAAGCCAGCAAAGATTGTTAGAGGCCAAGGTTTTTGCAGGTTATTATTAGCAGGAGCATCCAACATTCCAGAATCAGGTGATACAAAACATATTGAAGAAATCAACCAAATAAGTATCACCAATTCTGAATCTCAATATGAAAGTTTAATATTTTATTTGAAAAATGGATATGCACCTCCTAATCTTTCTTATAAAAATAAATGGGCCATTAGATTAAAGGAAAAAAACTTCATAATCATTGATGATGTACTTTTTAGGCAAAATTATGATTCGGTTTTATTAAGATGCCTGGAAAAACCTTAAGCACAAAAGGTTTTGCAGGAACTGCGCGATGGACGAGCCGGAGGACATTTTGGAGATGACACGATAGCTCACAAAATCATTCATGCTGGATATTAATGGCCCACCTTATTCAGAGATACTCATGAATATGTAAGGAAATGCCGAAGTTGTCAAATCTCCAGTGGAAGACAAAGAAAACAAACTTTCCCTTTGCAATCAGTCAACATTGATCAACCTTTTGAACAATGGGGATTAGATATCATTGGGGAAATAACTCCACAGTCCTCCAAACAACATAAGTATATCCTTACTGCTACTGATTACTTTAAGAAGTGGGTTGAAGCAATTCCGTTAAAGACAAAAAACTTTGAAGGAATTATAGAATTTATATATCAATTCATCATTACCAGGTTTGGTGTCCCAAATGCTCTTGTTTTTTATAATGCATCTTATTTCTCTGGAAATGCCATGTTTGAGCTTGCTATTAAAAGAGGATTTAAATTGAAATATTCTGCAAATTACTATCCCAGGGTAATGGTCTAGCAGAGTCTACCAATAAACATCTACTCAAAATTATTAAGCGAACTATTCAACAAAATCATAAAAACTGGCACAAATCTTTAATATTCGCACTATGGGCTGATAGAATAAAGCAGAAGGCCTCCATAGGTACTTGTCCATTCAATCTTGTATATGGGAAAGAAGCAGTACTACCAACCAAACTAGTGCTTCCTTCTATAGCCCTAGTTCAGTTTATTCAAGGAAGCCCCTATTCTTCTATCTAACTAAGACATGATCAAATTTTAAAATTAGAAGAGGAAAGAGAAAAGGCCAAAATTACTCATGCTAATCATCAACAGATAATCAAGCCATCGTTTGATTCAGCTTTTTCTAGTTGTGAACAGTTGTAGGTTGGTGATCTAGTTTTGAAATGGGACAAAGCCCATGAGGATAAAGGTAAACACACCAAGTTCCAAAAGATGTGGCTTGGACCATTTCAGATTAGCGAGAAGATAGGCCATTCGACATTCATATTACAAGATCTATCAGGAAAGAGGGACTCTCTTCCTGTTAATGGCCTCATCTTAAAGAAATTCTTCAATGGGGGAGGTAACCCCTTCTCATTTAACTTCAGTAGGATTTGTAGTTTTTAGGACCATTAGGAAATAAAGTTGTAAAATAGCTTATATTGAACTTTGCTATATTGAAAACTTGCTCGAAAGAAGTAGTTTTAATATTTACTTTTGAAAATAGAAGCCTTAAACAAAAGGGACAATTTCTAGGAAATTAGGTATATTCACATTCTGAAAACCCCATTTTACTTTTGTGAAATCTTCTCAAGATTTAGAAGTACTGTAAATCATTTTAATGTTTTCAAACAAGCCACAAAAGGGTTATCAATATTAAAATAGAAATTGATTCAATCTTAGCATCTTCAACTCTTACCTTGTCATCCATTCTCTCTTAAGGAGAAAATTGTCCATCCCATTCATCCAAGTTTATGATTACTCAGAGTGTAATTCTAAATATCTAATATAAAGATAAGGGGTCTTATCACAAGCATTCTTACCATGATCATTGGGAAATAGCTTAACCGACATTACCAACATTGCATACCAAAACAGGGTAATGGATTATAAGCATAAGACAAGGGGCCTCATAATGAGCCAGCTTGTTCGGTTAGATTACAACCAATGAATGGCATTGTCAAACAGATGGCTACCAAACCAGGACAATGGCTTTTTATCTTACAAAATAATGAAAAAGAAAAGAAATACAAAATATGAAAACATATTTTGAATTCATTCTTTTAATCATACTCTGAGATGGGAGGGATCATGGACAATCAAATGGTTAAAATGTATCCCTGTCGAAACTATGAACGTTTGCTGGCAGCAGAGGCTCTACCTATGACAAAGGAGTCAATCAAAAAGGCTAAGTTGGAAAGGTGTTTTTTTTTATCATTATCAACCAATAGAGGCCAATTTAGAACTTAGAATGTATTTAATTTTAACAAGAGAAGAAATTAGCAAAAATAGCTTTCATTATATTCAGAATGTATGTATACTTAGTTATATTAGAATTTACCTTTTTGATAAGATGTCTATGTAAAGAAAGTTCAAATATTCCAATATTCCTCAGAGATAGTTGTTTCTCCCAGCAAATCGCCAACTGTTGTGCTATACAACAACCCCCCATTTCATAGTATTTTACTTTAGAAAATTATAATACGAAATGGGTCCCTTTTAGATTAAATTGGTATTAACTTATCATTCCTCAAAAGGTCCGAAAACAAATGAAACATTACAAAGACCTTTTGAGTTAATAAATAATTAGTCTTATAATAAAAAAATGAATAATTCTTTATTATTGTGATAAAGCGATCGCAAGATCGCATATCGCAATAATAAAGGATGCATAACAAAAGACCCATTGGGTTTCCTCGACGCGACAAGCGCAAATAACCATCGGCTATCGGGAAAATAAGCAATCACAACAAAAATCCCTTCTCCTTGCTCCGATGCGATATCATTATCGGCGATGGGGGAATGGGATATGAATACAACGAAACGTCTTCTCCCTAAAGCTCCCGATGCAAGCTAAGCAATATCGCTATTGGCGATCGGGGATTTGACAATAACTTAAATAAAATTGGTCAAGGTTTCCTTCGATCGCCGATTGCGATAAAGCCAAACGCGACTTTCAAAAAGGATTGATATGGCTTCGACATATTGTATTAGTTATTATTAAAAGCCTTTCTCTTCCTGATAGTGAATCACTTGCGCCCAACCGCCAAAAAATCAAATCCAAACTTAAATAGACTATTCGGAAAATAAAGGATATGATGAGCATTTTTATGATTGACAGGCTTAAACGGCCAATTAATGGAGAAGTTATGGCAAAATCTCTTCAGAGATTGTATCTACGGGAGCCTTATAATAATCTTCCATTATTCATTGTTTAGCATAATTCTTCCATACTTGGTTTTCACCATCTATTCTCCACATTACGTTCATTTGATCTCTTGTGCAAAGCTT